>ML274023.1:0-34663 GCA_005239495.1 Nicotiana undulata | reverse complement strand
GATTGTGACACCCCGGTTTTGGGAAGTTTACGTTATCTTATGATTGTTATGTTCCTCCCTTCCAATGGGTCTCTGGTGCTCATACTTCACCTGTTGTCAATTTAAGCAACGAGCCACATGAGCAAAAATATCCTTCTTCATTCTTCTCCACCAATAATGATGTCGCAGGTCTTGGTACATCTTGGCAGCACCCGGTGAATATAATACTTATAACTGTGAGCCTCCTCAAGAATCAACTCACGAAGCCCATCTACATTAGGCACACACACTCGACCCTGCATCCTCAAAACACAGTCATCTCCAACTGTAACCTGCTTGGCACCACCGTGCCGAACTGTGTGCCTAAGGACCATCAAATGCGGGTCATCATCCTGCTGATCTTTGATACGCTCAAATAAGGAAGACTGAGCGACTGTACAATCTAAAACACGGTTGGGAAAAATATCTAACCTCGCGAACTGATTGGCCAAAGTCTGAATATTTGAAGCTAACGGTCTCTCACCGACTAGAATGAATGCAACTTGCACATACTCGCTGTCTTCCTACTCAATGCATCGGCCACCACATTGGCCTTCCCCGGATGATACAATATAGTGACGTCAAAGTCTTTCAATAACTCTAACCATCTTCTCTAACTCAAATTAAGATCCATTTGCTTGAAAAAATACTGAAGGTTGCGTCTGCCCCTACCACGACCTCGGCCTCTCGCGACCCTGGCTGGTGGTACTGGTGGCTGGCCCTCCTGTCCGGTAACACGAGCCCTCACAATCTGTGAGAGAATGAAACAACAGATGTTTAGTTACTAGAATAAACAGATTCGCACGACAAGAATCTAAAAATGGGAAGTTTTTCCTAAGGGTTATGCAACCTCTCGAAGATAAGTACAGACGTCTCCATACCGATCCACAAGACTCTACCAACCCACTCATGACTCGAGAGACCTATGTAACCTAGGCCCTGAAACCAACTTATCACGACCCAAAACCTAACGTGTCTTGATGACGCCTATCGATGGTACTAGGCAAGGTGACTTTCCCGAAAATACTCTAGAAATAAAATATAAAAGTAATTTAAAACTTTCCATATCAGGATTTTTTCATAAAAATCGAAGTTAAACTAAAAATAGCACCAAAGTGCAACTAGCCCCAAAGATCGTGGTGTCACCAAGTCGACACCAAGTCATGAGCGTCTAAGTATCAAAACTAATACAACCAATGTCTAAATATCAGTACGAAGCAAAAAAAAATATAGAAGGAGTGACAAGGTCCTACGGACACTGACAACTATCTCGTAGTCTCCGAAACTCAACACGCCTGAACTCAACGGTCTCAGTGCTCAGACACACCTGGATCTACACATGAAGTGCAGTGTGTAGTATGAGTACAACCGACTGAGCAAGTAACAACAATAAATAAGGAATTGAGAAGAAGTGACGAGCTATACAAAACAATTTATTTGATAATTTTCAAAGTTTAAGAGTGAACATGAGTAAAATCAGTTGCACAATTACCAAGTTCTAATAAACCAAATAAAAAATCAGCTAAATGCAGCAACAAAGGGAAAACAGATGCAACCTCACAGGTACTGTCACTCAAGCCCTCAATAACTCGACACTCAACTCTCAGTCCTCAATGCACACGATCGATATGTACCTGCGCTCATTGGGGGTGTCGCACACGCTCAATATGTACTTATGCTCATTGGTGGTGTTGAGACTCCGGAGAGGCTCCTACAACCCAAGCGCTATAATCTGCACGTACAACTCACATGTTGCATTGACAACTCACGTGCTATAACATCATATCAGAATTTACATGGACAACTCACGTGCCGCACGGACAAATCATGTGCCAAAGTATAATACTTCACAAATAGGCCCTCAACCTCACTCTGTCCTGAACCTCTCTAGTCTCACAACTCTCAATAAAGAAAGGGAAAACAACTCAAATCAAAATGCTATAGTGTATTAGCAGGGAAATAACAGAGACTAAGGTAAACATGTACAAGAATCACTATGAATGAGTAAAAACCCGAAATCGGCTCAACCTGGCTCCCGGGCCCACGTCTCGAAATTTGACAAAAGTCACAAAACCCGAAATCCCATTCACTCACGAGTCTAGACATACTAAATTAACCAAAATCCGACCTCAACTGCCCCTCCAAAACCCCAATATTCGCTCTCAAAATTCCCAAGCCCTAACTCCCAAATTACCCACTCAAATTCCCAATTAAATGATGAACAAAGTCATAGATTCATGGAAATTAGACCAATACAGGTTATAATCACTTACCCCAACGTTCTCCTTGAATACCTTCAAAAAATTGCCTCTCTCCCGAAATCCCCAAGCCAAAAATCAAAAATGAGAGTCTAAAAATTGAGTTGAGGTTTTTCTGCCAAAAACTCCGCTCCTGCGGACCCCTTAACGCTTCTGCAGCGCTGCACCTGCAGAAAATCCATCGCAAGTACGGATTTCACTTAAAATTCAAGACTCTGCTTCTGCGGTCCCACAGTTTCATCTTCGCCTATCGCAGGTGCCGAAATTCATCGCACCTGCGTCTCCTTCTCGCACATGCGCCTAGCTGCCCGCATCCGCGACTCCCGCAGGTACAGGAAAATCTTCGCACCTGTGGACTCTGCCCAACTCCTTCTTGGCCGCATCTGCAGCTACTCAACCGCTTTTCTGGGATCGCACTTGCTGCTCCCACTCCGCAGGTGCGGAAAACACTAGTAGCAACAGCTTCAGCTGCATTTTCAAAACTCCAAACACTCCGATAGCCACCCGGAATCACTCCAAGGACCTCGAGACCTCAACCATACATACCAACAAGTCATATAACCCCATACAAACTTAGTCAAACATTCGAATCACCCAAAACAACATCAAAACACCAAATTACACTCGGATTCAAGCCTAAGAACTTCTAAATTTCCAAATTCCGCAACCGACGCCGAAACCTGTCAAACCACGTCGGAATGACCTCAAATTTACACACACGTCAAAAATTACTCCATGAACCTACTCCAACTTCCAGAATTCCATTTCGACCCTGACATCAAGATTTCCACTGCCCACCAAAATCGCCGAATTTTCAACTTTCGTCAATTCAAGCCTAATTCTACTACGGACCTCCAAATCCCATTCCGAACGCGCTCCTAAGTCTAAAATCATCTAACGGAGCTTATTGTACCGTCAAAATTCAAATCCAAGGGCGTTCACATATAAGTCAAAATCCGCTTGACTTTTCCAACTTATGCTTATAATAAAGAGACTAAATAGGCGTTTGACCATGCATTCTAATTTTTTTTTGAAATTTGGAATGTCAATTGATGTAACGACCCGGTCTGTCATTACGTGAAACCTGCATTATAATTGTTGTTATTGACTTATTATAGATTGGTTATTCTGTTATTAATGTGTTAGAGTTGATAGGCTTGAAATCGGAATGGTTAAATGAGAACTCAGGCACTTAGTCCTTAAAAATAGCCTTAAAATGGGAAAAAGTCAACTAAGAGTTGACTTATTGGTAAACGACCTCGGAATGCGGATTTTATGGCTCGGATAGCTTCGTTAGGTGATTTGGGACTTAGGAGTGTGTTCAGAATAATGTTGTGATGTCCGGTGTAGAATTAGGCTTGAATTGGTGAAAGTTAGTTTTTGGCGATTCCGGTCGGCAGGGGAAAATAGGCTATCGGGGTCGGAATGGAATTCTGATAGTTGGAACAAGTTCGTAATGTCATTTTCGACTTGTTTGCAAAATTTCAGGTCAAACGGAGTTGATTTGGATAGTTTCGACATCATTGGTGAATTTTAGAAATTTCAATAGTTCTTAGGCTTGAATCCGATGTGAATTTGGTGTTTTGATGTTAGTTTTGGTGTTTTGAGAGTGCAACTAAGTTTGAATGATGTTATGGGATGTGTTGGTATATTTGGTTGGGGTCCCGAGGGGCTCGGGATTGATTTCGGATGGTTAACGGACTCGTTTTAGCCTTGAAAACACTGCTGGTTTTCTGGTGTTTATGCAGCAGGAATTTGTTCACTGCGATCGCGAGGAATGGTCCGCGATCGCGTAGGGTGAGTGGCTTAAGCAGTGCGATCGCGTGGACTTGATCGCGATCGCGTAGGGTTAGCTGAGGACTGGCAGGTTTTTGTTCTTCGCGATCGCATGGAGGAGGTCGCGATCGCGTGAGTTGAGCGGGGTGTGAAGTGCGATCGCGTAGTGGAGTTCGCGATCGCGTAGAGTAATTGGGCGCGTGAGGGAGCAACTGATAATACATTGCGATCGCGTGGGCACAGTTGCGATCGCGTGAGGTTGTGTGAGGATGAAGCGCGATCGCGTGCTTAAAGCTGCGATCGCAGATGTCAAGACCATAACACTATGCGATCGCAGGGGAGGAGCTGTGATCGCGGTGAAGGAATCACTGGGCAGTATTTAAATATTTCATCCGCGACCTAAAACCCTTTTTACACCATTGTTGTACGGAAAAGAGCTCTTGGGGGCGATTTTGAAGAGGGAAATCCTTGTTCTTCATTGAGGTAAGTGTTCTAGTCATTAAAACTCGATTATGGGTGATTATAGACCATAATCCCAGCCTTTAATTCATGAAAAACAGTAGAAAAATAGGATTTTGGGGCATGAGATTATGAGACCTTCAAGGGTCGATTTGAGGGGTCAAACGGACTCCGATTTTGGTGTTCTTTATATGTACGGACTCGTGGGAAGATGAAGAACACTTTTCTGTAAAAATTTCTGAGTTTCGGGACGCGGGCCCGGGGGTCGGGTTTTGACCGGTTTCGGATTTTTGAGTAAAATTGATATCTTTCGATTGGAAATTGTTCCTTAAGCCCATATTGATGATAAAAATCTGAACTTGGTAGATTTGGAGCCTTCGGAGGTTGATTCGAGAGGCAAGCGCATTGCGAAATAAGTTTCGGGCTAGTTTTGAGGTAAGTAATGTCTTTAAATCTTGTCCTGAGGGTATGAAACCCCGGACTATGCACCCTTTCACGGGTTTTGAAATAAAAAGGTGGAAACTTTGGAACATGGTTCCTAATTTGGGCGATATCTTCCACCATGTCTGTGAAAATGGCCATCATGCACCGTTGGAATGTTGCAGGTGCATTGCAGAGGCCAGAGGGCATCCTTCTGAAAGCAAACACCCCATAAGGCACTACCAGAAAATATGCCTATGGCAACGGGTCGAAATCCGTTGCAATAGGTAACAAAACCGTTGCAAAAGAGTTATTGCAATGGTTTTACGTCCGTTCCATCAGGTCGCGTGCCGATAGATCTGTTGCAACGGTTTCGTGCAACGGGTGTAGGGCCGTTGCAATAAGCATATCTGTTGCAACGGTTTTGAAAGCGACGCCATTTGCCTACCTATTGCAACGGTTTTCTAGTCAAATGGAACAGTTCAAAAATGTTGTTGTATCGTTTTGTGCAATAATTATTGAGGCTATTGCAACGGTTTCCTAATCTATGGCAACGGTATTAAGAACTATTGGAACTAGGGGTGGGCATTCGATATTTCGGTTCGGTATTTAAGAATTTCGGTTCGGTATTTCGGTATTCGGTTTATCAATTGTATATACCAAATACCGTACCAAATTATTTCGGTACGGTTCGGTATTTAATATTTTGGTTCGGTACGGTTTCGGTAAAGTATTCGGTTTATGAAGTATTCAATTATGTTATGTGTATACCAAACGAAAATTAAAATGCTGCCAAATCCAAACGTAGTGCCACACTGCCGTGAGGGGAAACTTTCTCATATGTTGCTGAACCAGAAGTACATTAACTTTACATATCAAAAAACATAAAACATATAAATATACTTGTAAATAAATTTGAAGTAGAAGGACATATGGAAATGTACAAATTGATATACCAACATATTACAACGCATAATTGAGATTTTTACTAGCATGTATTCTTCTAGTTAGTGATATTTTTAAGTTATTGCTCAATCCTTTGAATTAACCGGAGAGATAGAGACACAAGTAGCTGATTTACAAATTCAATATGGAATCAATTCAATCTGTTCCATTTCATATATGTTTATATAAAACCATTAAGGCCATACTAGACTTTCAACTTCCAGTTTATGCCATTATATACACAAAGAAAGAAAAGGGAATAATTGGAATTAGAATTAGAATATTATGTTTCAAGAATTGAGATGACAAAGAGAACAACATAAATGGATTTGTGTATTTATATACGAAGAATTGGTTTCATCTATTTTTGTCACATGCCATATATTTGATTGCCTGGTTCTAACCCAATGTGAAATAGCATAACAATGAAAGGACTTTATGGTATATAGGATAAACAAAGGTATCCCTTTAATTTAATTATGTTGATGGTAATTCGTATTATTTCGTTTTGATTGGGATTTGCAGTGGATATGAGGGGCAAAATGGATTTAAAAATTCCCTGTAGAGTATAGAAAGCACAAGCATGTCGAGATGGTATTTACTTACTTATTTGTGTTCTCTGGTGGTTTGGATCCTTCAGGGAAAGGATTGCGACGTGGGTGAAGAAGAAGAACTGAAGATGAGAGAGTCGTTGGTTCAACCTAATTTGCTAATTGCTAAAAATTAAAATGGCCTAACCTAATAGCCTAAGACTAAGAGTACTGGGCTTGAGCAGTTGGGCTTGGGGGGCGAAGGGAATGGGAATTAAATTGGGCTGGCCGGCTAGGCACTGGGTGGGTAGATATAGGTAAGGTCCAAAACAAATGTCCTTAAAATGTTGGTATATTCGGTATATGCGGTATACCGAAGTTTTAAAATTGTAATACTGAAAATCAAACCGAAATACCGAAAATTTAATACCGAATTAGACCGAAATACCGAAAAAACCGAAACCGAAATACCGAATTAATTCGGTTCGGTTCGGAATTCGATTTTTCGGATTTTATGCCCACCCCTAATTGGAACTGCTATTTGGAGCTACTACAATGGTTACTAAGAGCTATTACAACGGTTTTGTGGTCTACTACATTAATTATTACCTATATAATAAATATAAATTGCAAAAATAAAACTTCTCATCGATAAAATCATAATCCAAAACATCGAACTAGTATTTTCAATTTATAAAAGCAAATATACAATATTTTTTTGACAATTCAAAAGTTAACATACATAACTTTGCAAAAGTTCTAGAATAGAAGATCCATACAACATCTAAACGTCTAATAACTATCAACCAATACTCTTAAGTAAGGTCTTCACTGCTTTCCGCTACCCTTTGTTCATTTCACCTACAAAACCATCAAAAATGACTTATCTTATTTGGTTAAATAGAATTAATTATAAATAAAATACTGGGAAAAAAATAAAGTCAATTAAGTACTCAACCCAGCAATATTTTTTCTAGACAGTAAATGAATTCATTATGCAAGTATGCTTAAAGAATCCTTTAACTGTTACTTGAAATGATGGCCAGAGATATAAAACAACCAAAGCATAAGTCATTCACCTGTAATAGTTCAAAGAGGTTTTCACCTGACTAAGTAATAATAAGAAGCTTCATTTCTCAATACAATTTATTGATCGCTCCAAAACTTAGTGGTCTAAATGTTGAATTACTAACAATCCAAAACTAAACATTGACAGAGGAACATGTAGAATAAAGAAAAAGCATAAAACTAGAAACTAGAAACTACAGTCTTGATATCAAGAAAAAGTGTCCCCTGTAGGAGGAACTACCAAAACTGATGAAGACAAAATACTATTTTTACTTGTTGTGAACGACCTAAAAGATATGCTTGGTGCCACTTACTTAAACTTGTTAATTTAGATCAAGCATAGTTGATAGTTTAAGAGTAAATTTCAGCATAATATACTTGAACTAGTATATGTTTTCTTTCAACAGGATAGACTTAAAATATATTCATGCAACGTTGGACCTTGGCAGTAGATTTCCACAAATCATGATAAGAAGATAAAGTTTTAGAACTGGGTCAATAAACTGAGGAAAGTTTAAACTTTCTAGAAATACCTTAGCTCGGCTTGTGCTTCTGTCAATTTAGTTGCTGCAACAAGTAATTCTGCAAGGGGCACTGTATGACCAATTACTCTGCACAAATACAAAAGAGATAATTGTGTAAAGATCCTTATTTTATTTCTCATAAAGCATTTGTAATGTTGAAGCCAAAGATAGTAAAGATGTCATGAATTCACAATTCATTAAGATAAACTAGAGCAACAAATCTTTTTTATTCAAATAAAGAAGATGCAGACTGAATTTCTAAATGCTGCAATGCAGATAATTTTTCAATGTTAAGTATTAAAATATTAATAAACAACCTTATAAATTGGATTACAATGTCGAATATTAAAATATAAATAAACCATAGCTGTCATAGGGAGTCAAAATAATAAAGCAATATCATTTTAACTCCTTGACAAATCAAGAATTTTACTAACTTCAACAACAACTGGAAATAAGAAGGTTTTGAAGTTTTTTGGCAAATGAGGAAAGTATACATAATAAGGAGCTCATGCAACAAGCTTAAGTCAAAGAATGAATAATTTGGCAGAATGTAAGTTTGCAAACACATTGACACTGCCACGATATGCAAAAAAAAAAATGACAACTGATCTAACAAATACACATCTATCTCATACTAATAATTATAATTAGGTGAAAGACAAAAGGACTATAAAAATAATATTAATCTGAGAACAAAGCGGGATAACATGATTAATACTTAAATATTTCTCAAGTTCCTCAAAGCGACAACTTAGTAGTAATAAGTAACAATTACTTTTATAGCAACATAAGATAAGTGAATGAGGCATAAGCACCTAAGATATTTGAAATGGATGGGAATAAGGGACTAGTCTTGAGTAAAGTTATGGATGATCATGCTTAGACAATATTTGTTGTGATAACTTTAGGTCCATATGAAGAGTGCCAAAGCAGTGCCATAATGCTGCATACAGTAGGAAACAACATTATTCATTTTCAACTAATTAATTTCCCTTCATAGGAAATAAGTAAGAGAAATGTGACTAGAAAGCAAAACACACTTTCATTCAGAAAAGAGACCAAAAGTAGTGATTACAAATGCTTAAGAACTTACAGAAAAACTATACATATTTATTGTACAGAAACAAGAAACTCATATAAACAAGTTTCAATGTGCTCAAACTAATCTTCAAGACATCTTCCAACTAAGTATACTTGTTAAGACAAATTACAAAAGAAGTAGTGGAAGCATACATAATAGAATATATCACACAATTGAATATATCACACCCAAAGAGTTTTGAGACCAAAATTCTCAGAAAGCAAGGTTTTTCTTCAAGTTCATTGAGATATAGTTTATTAACCAGCCAAAATCTAACTACCAAGTACCAACAATTTTTAATAACGTAGTAAACCCATCAAATCCATTTGAAATTATAATAGTATTATAATTGAATTTAACTATATCTTTTCAAATTACTCATTACATACTAGTTTTCATAACTAATACTTACTTTTTTTTATAGTTATTCAAAACTATAACGAAATTACACAATCCTTAAACAAATAAAACAACAAACAACAGGCGCAAGATCAAAGGATTTAAAAAGACAAAATGAAGTAGAGAAATTAAGACAGAATAATAGGAAAAGAGACCTCGGTACACTAAGTCCAAACGACTAGGGAAGTGCTAACATTTTATAAAGAAATCGCTACTTGATCTGCTCTTTTTTTAGGTGTTGACCAGTTTCCATCGATGTGCTTGAAGTGGAAGACACCAGAGAAGTTGGGGAAGTGATAGTATTGAAGATGTCAAGTAATTGGGTCTTCATTGTTTGTCGGAGGTGATGCCTATTTGGGGTTTATGGCTTAGACGAAGCTGGAGATGAGAAACGAGGGAAGCTTAGCCGGAGGTGGAGAAAGTTCCTTGTTGACGGTGTGGTCTCGCCGGATTAAGCATTGGCGGAGATGGATACAATTTCTTAGGGTTTGTAGCTCACTATTTCGATGTGTTCAAATCTAATGGATTTAAGTCTCTTAAAATTATAAAAAGGTTGTGAGTTTAGTATTAAACTAGAAAACCAAAAATATGGGGAAGTAAAACCGTTTCAGTAGATCATTTTTTCGAAAGAACCGTCTCAACATAGGTATCTATTGCAACGATTACCACAATCGTTGCAATAAAGGCATCTAGGGCAACAATTATTAAACTGATGTAACGATTTAGCTATGCAAGTGTCTCAATCGGACCGAGATGCAAATGTAACCGTTAAAACCGTTGCAATAGATTCTCTACGGAAACGGTTATATAATTGTTGCTAAAAAGTCGTTCCCATAGGCATAATTTCTGGTAGTGAGGGCATGTGAAGGAGGTCTTTTCCCTATCCTCCGGGGCAATAGAAATTTGGTTGTACCCCGAATACCCGTCAAGGAAGCAAAAGTGAGACCTCCCTGCTAGCCGGTCGAGCATCTAATCAATGAAGGGAAGTAGGAAATGGTCTTTGCGGGTGGCAAGGTTCAACTTTCGGTAGTCCATGCATATTCTCCAACCCGTGACGGTTCTGGTGGATATAAGCTCATTTTTTTCATTCTTTACCACCGTCATACCACCCTTCTTTGGTACACACTGTACTGGGCTAACCCAGCTGCTGTCAGAGATGGGGAAAATGATTCCCGCATCTAACCACTTTATAATTTCCTTCTTCACCACTTCCTTCATATTCGGGTTCAAGCGCCTTTGGTGTTCCCTGGAAGGTCTGTGTCCCTCTTCCAGGAGAATCTTATGCATGCAATAGGCTGGGCTGATCCCTTTAATATCTGCCATGGTCCACCCAATGGCAGTCTTGCACTCTGAGAGTACCTGTAACAACTGTTGTTCCTGCACATCTAACAAACCAGATGAGATAATAACAGGTAATGTAGAGTTAGGTCCAAGAAACGCATACCTGAGATGGGTTGGTAAATGCTTCAGCTCTAACTTGGGTGGTTCTTCAACTGAGGGTTTGGCAGGCGGACTCTCTCTCTTTTCTAAGTGTAAAGGTTCAATTTCGAGAGTCCTTGGACACATCCATTTTCCTTCCAGAGCTAAGACCCACTCTGCCAATTCCTCACCATTCACATCATCTAAGTTCATCAAACATGCTGCCAAAGTGTCCTCAACAGTCAGGGACGCATCATCTTCGTCCAGTATCACGTCCACGGCGTCAACGAGAGAGCAGGTTGCGAACTCACTTGGTCGCCTCATAGACTTCTGCACGTTGAACGTGATTTCCTCATCATTGAGCCTCATCTTAAGCTCACCAGTCTCACAATCGATAAGGGCTCTGCCTGTGGCCAAGAATGGCCTTCCCAAGATTATGGGAATTTCTTCATCTACCCGACAGTCTAAGATCACAAAATCAGAAGGGGGAACACAAATTTACCCACTTGCACTAACACATCGTCCAGAATACCCGACGGTCTCTTCACCGTCCTATCAGCAAGTTGCAACAGCATGGATGTAGGCCTGGCTCTACCAATCCCCAGTCTTTTATAGATGGCCAGGGGAATCAGATTGATGCTGGCCCCCAAGTCACATAGCGCTTTGGCGAAAGCAAAGTTGCCAATAGTACAAGGAATTGTGAAGCTCCCAGGGTCAGACAACTTTTCAGCAATAGGACGCGTCACCACCGCACTACAAGTCTGGGTAAGGGTGACAGTAGCTAAATCTTGGAAGTCAAATTTTCTGGACATCAAGTCCTTCATCATTTTAGCGTAGCCAGGCATTTCCTTCAAAGCATCAATCAACGGGATATTTACCAGTATTTGCTTTAACATGTCAAAGAACTTCTTATACTGCTCATCCTTCTGGTATTTTGCCAGCCTTTGAGGGAATGGGGCTGGCGTTCATTCCTTCCTGTTATCTATTCTTTTTCTTTTTCAACCGCCACCTCTACTACCGGCTCAGAGCTTTCCTCTAGTTCCTTTTCAGCTTCACTTTGCTTGCTGGATTTTTCTTCCACTGGCTGCACTGTGACCTTTGTCAAAGGAGTCGCGTCATCAATTTCAATAGGCACTTGCACTAGCGTATCTGTCTGTTTGCTCTCACGTACCCTCTCCTGCTCCAATTCCAGGTCTCTGCCATTGCGGATACTTACTGCCATTAGTTTCATTGGGCCCTGGTCCCTTGGATTCACCTGAGTATCAGCAGGTAAGGTTCCATGAGGACGATTGTGCACTGCATTTGAAAGCTGCCCCAGCTGTACCTCAATGTTTTTAATGGCTGAGTCATGGGCATCTACTCTTTCGCTGATCTTGGTTGTTGACCCAATCACTTGTTGCATCATAGCTTCTAACCTGGAAAACCCATCTTCATGTCTCCCCCCATGTTGCTGCTGAGGGGGATTATAAGCTTGTTGCTGAGCCTGGTTGTTGTATCCCTGAGATCGTTGGTAAGGTGCCATGTTACCCTGAGGTCTCATGGCACCCATGTTACCGTTATTGTGCTGCAGGTGGGGTGGTCTGTAAGGTTGAACCTGCTGACCCCAATTCTGACCTCCCTGTCTCTGACCTCCATAATTAGACACATAGTTCATGTCTTCCGGATAGGGAGCTTGATTGCATTCTGCATTCCAGTGATTACCCATAGGTTGACTTACGCAAGATGTGCATAATCCCCCATTGGTAGTGTCTACAATATGGACCTGCTGCTTCACGCCTGATTCCTCCACTTTCTTTGTGAGACTACTCATCTGAGTCATCAATGTAGCCATGTTTTCAGCCATAGTGTTGGATGGGTCTAGTGGCACTGAGTGAACAATTGGGGTGATAGGTGCACCCCTAGTGGTCCACCCTGAATTTTTTGCCATAGTGTCAAGTAAGCTTTGACACTCTCTCCACGTTTTGCTGAGATACGCTCCACCTGCTAATGCATCTAAATTGGCTTTCACACTATCAGCTAGTCCCATATAGAACCGTTGCCCTAACATCTGCTCAGGAATACCATGATGTGGGCAAATAACCAGCATCCCTTTAAATCTCTCCCATGTCTCTTGCAGCGTTTCCATGGGCTTCTGTCTGAAACTGATTATCTCGTCGATCTGCTGTGCTGTCTTATTGGGTGGATGAAATTTTCCCAAAAATTGCTTGACCAATTCCTCCCATGTAGTAATAGAATTGATTGGGAGTGAATTCAGCCAAGTTTGAGCAACCCCTATTACCGAGAACGGAAACAATAACAGTCGTAGAGCATCCGGGGTAACATTTGGCTGTCGCTGAGTTTTGCATATGGACAGAAAGTTCTTCAAATGCTGCTGAGGGTCCTCATCATATGACCCCGAAAATAGCCCCTTATTTTGCAACAAATGCAGCATATTATTCGTGATCTGAAAAGACTCTACTTCAATCTGGGGGACCACAATCGCGGTTGCCAAGTTATCAACTGTGGGTTGCGCCCAGTCATATAGTGGCGTCTCAAGTGCAATGGGCGCCTAAGGCGCAACATTTCTTGCTGCAGGGTTGACTAGCCCATCACCAATAACCTCACCATCAATATTAACTCTGTTGTTCAGTTCTGCCATATCAAATTCTATTGCTTCAATGTTTGTCTGTCGTTTGCTTCTCCAATTGGCTCTGTTCACGACCCTGAAAACGTTTTCGGGGTCTGGTAAATCTTCAACAACATCACCAGTTCTCGAAGAGTTTCTAGGCATGCACCTGTACCACCGATTCAACAAACGTTAGAGATTCAATAAATGAGTGAACTCAAAGAAACTTGACTATAATTAAGAATTTTTGTATTTTTCTTCAACTATCCTTGATAATACCGTTAGTCCCCGGCAACAACGCCAAAATTTGATCACGCTCAACTGTATCTAAGAAAAGACTAAGCGGGCGTTGCAAATATAATCCGGGGTATTATGCCTAGAGTCGAATCCCACATGTACTTAACGTATCAAGAAAAGTCACTTCAAAGTACTAAATCCTTACTTAATCAACTTTCGCAAACTTTATGAATAATAAGAGATGTTGTAATTAATATTATCGTTAACTAAAATGATAAACTAGGAGTAAATAACAAGTATATGTAAACTAGTGGAATAAAGGTCTAAGGCAATGGTTTCCCCCATTGGTTCTTTCCCTAGTTGTATGTTCCTATAGATTTGATTTGGTTGTCTCTATCAATCATGAACTCTCCAGCTGTCGTAAATATTTCTCAAGCATTTATGACAATTTACTAGACGCACTCTCTCGAACTACGCTAGCTATATTTACGTTACGGTTCACTTTAGATTGCACCCGAGGTACATTATCTCTAACACAACCTCTAAACCCTCGGTTATGACTCTCGTCTATACTCCGGGAGTGGTGTTGTTCAACAACTACCTAAATATGCACTCTTTCTCAAGAAGATAAATAATAAATAGGAACAGCTAGTTGAGGGCCATTCAACAAACTACAATCAAAATGTAGTTGAACAAATAGAGATTAATAACCAACTCAAAACTATATTAACATGCCAACAAGTTCATCTCCAACGGGTTTCACCAAAACCTTAGATTAAAGTATTTAGCTGCTCATAATAATAACAAAAACTACAAAAGAATTCATAGTCAATGGTAAAGAACAAAAGAGGAAGATATGGACTGATGCCCAAATTGCCTCCTTGCCTCTTGCCCTTGATTTTTCTAGTTCTTACTCTAAAATAACCTATCTACTGTCTCTTGGACGAGTTGAGCCTTTTATAGTTTGTGTGGATTGGCCTTGGACTTCCGAAATTACCCTTCCGTTTGTGTTTCACGGGTCTGGACTAGCGCGGGCGCGCTAATCCCGCGCTAGTTGAGTTACATACTGCCTCTGGATAGCTGGACTAGCGGGGGCGCGCTAATGCTGCACTAGAGCCCGCGCTAATGGGATTCTTCGCTGCTCATCGAGTCTTCAACCTTTAAATCACCCACCAGGTACCCCATGGTCTATTCTACTCCAATTGTTGCCCGGATCACCATCATAAGTTGCCGTTACATTCTTGTACTCCTGTAGAACACAAAAATCATCATTAGGGCCAATTTTATCATTATTTAACAACTTACGGCAGTAAAGCATCATTAAGTTAGAGTATAAACATGCGCCAAATTATACAATTTTAGCCTATTATCAATAGCTATATGAAGTTCTAGGAAGGAGAAGAAATTGGTGTTATGGCAAACGCTAACTGACAAAGGAGATGAACTTGAAGAAGAGAAGCTTGTAAAGATTTTGAGAAAAGATTTTGGAAGTAAAGTATGATTCAATAAAGGAGGTGGTATTAATGGCTTGGGGAATTGGACCGATGGGACATTTCGGTCACATCCGTCGCTTATGTCACGAGGATGACATCGTGGTTGAGGTATTATAGAATTGATGCTCAAATCGTTTCTTATCGTTTTACTCTAAGAAAGGCGGGGACTATCTGTATATGGTTAAAATCAAGTATGTCCGATTTTATAGGCTCGAGGGATTGCCTCGAGAATAATCTCATAATTGACCGAGCTCGAGCTCGAAGACATGACGATCGAAATTCTCTCTGAATGTCGAGACTGAGCATGATAAATCTCGAGTGAGACATAGTAACAGAATGAGGAGATATTAGCAACCAGTCAAAGATCACGACCGAAATCACGGGGCAGATCGAATCAGGCGGTTATTGACACCAATCGTGAGATTTGTTTCCGTTATTAGAGTTGTACCTTATTTAGGATTTCTCCACTATATAAATAAGGACCCCATTCATTTGTAAACACTTGCATTCACTGATAAAATAATATACACACTGCTCTCTATCTACTCATTATTCACTATTATTCTTTATTGTTCTCTCTGCTTGATCTCGAGGTTGTCCCTAATCGAGGTCGATACATTGCCACAACATTGGTTTGATTTATTTTAACGTCTAATTTATTCATTTAATTCACTGTTTATCAATTGGCATTTAATTAGATAACATATCCTTATAACCGCTTTACAAGTTTAATTGTTACTCGAATTTCGAGGTAAATAGTTTGGCGCCCACCGTGGGGTTAAGGATAATAGTGATTGTTCAGTACTAATTCTAGTAAAACACACTATTTTACGCTTGTTCTTGTCAAGAATTTTTGCTTTCAGGTTGAAGCATGTCAAACTCACAAAGCGTATTTGCACACGGTCATAATGGCCTCGAACTTCACGGGGAAAACGAGAATGTTATTGCTCCAGGAATCGAGGTGACATAGGCTGATCTCGAAGGAGCACCACTCGTCAACCTAGTAGACATCAGTTCACAAGTTGCTCTGAATGCAGACTTAGGCCCAGAGTCCGAAGAGAGTGTATGCAGAGAAGGCCGAAGTGCTGGCCGAGGTACACATGGAAGATGAGACGAATGAGTCAACTCCAAGTAATATTCTAGAAGTTTCAGGCTCAACAAACTTCCATTGCTCAGTTACAAATCAGCACAGAGCTCCAAATAGGGTCGAGCAGGAGACTACTCGTCGTACCGAGCCAGTGCCGGAAAGATCGGGTAATAACACATCGACAACTGACCTGCTGTAATGAAGATGCTCGAGGAGTTCACCAAGAGAATTGAATCAGGAGAGAAGACAATCGAAGCCAATGATAAAAAAGTGAAGACTTATAATTCTCGAATTGACCAGATACCAGGGTCACCCCTATCTTAAAAGGAATGGATTCGAAGAAGTTTGTGCAAAAACCCTTCCCTCCGAGTGTGGGTACGAAGCCCATTCCAAAGAAGTTCCGTATGCCTGATATACCCAAATACAACGGGACCACTGAACCCAATGAACATGTTACTTCTTACACATGCTCCATTAAGGGTAATGATTTGGAGGACGACGAGATCGAGTCAGTGTTGCTGAAAAAATTTGGAGAGACCATGTCGAAGGGAGAAATGATTTGGTATCACAACCTGCTGCCTAATTCAATCGATTCATTCTCCATGTTGGCGGATTCTTTCGTAAAAGCACACACCAGGGACATAAAGGTCGCAACAAGGAAATCAGACCTCTTCAAGGTGAGATAGAGGGATAATGAAATGCTAAGGGAGTTCGTGTCTCGGTTCCAAATGGAACGCATGGAGTTTCCGACGGTCACAGATGACTGGGTTGTTCAAGCTTTCACCCAAGGGTTGAAATAACGGAGTTCGATAGCATCGCGACAGTTGAAACAAAATATGATTTAATACCCAGCTGTAACTTGGGCAGATGTTCAGAATCGATATCAATCGAAGATCAGTGTCGAAGATGATCAATTAGGAGCTCCTTCTAGTTCAGTACATCCAAATCGGTCGACAGGTAAAAATCAAAGGGATATTGATAGAGCCAAGGTCAAATAAAGATCGGTACCAGCCATATATTGATGATCGAAGGAATAATGGCATGGCACGCAACTCTACCCAGAATGATCGAAGGAGTGATCGAGGACAGAATTCTCGGGGTCTTATGAGTAAAATTGGATTCGACAAGTATGCACATTCCAAAGAGGCACCTCGACTATCAGAGTACAATTTTAGCGTCGATGCGTCGGGCATTGTGTCAGGTATCGAAAGGATCAAAGACACTAAGTGGCCCAGACTATACAAACCGATCCTTCTCAAAGGATCCCAAATTTGATATGTAAGTATCATGGCACGCACAGTCATAGGACTGAAGATTTCAGGCAATTGAGGGAGGAGGTAGCCTGCCTATTCAATGAGGATCACCTTCGAGTTCCTCAGCGATCGAGCTAAAAACCACTTCAAGGAAAGGGACAACACCAGAAAGAATGAACAAGATGAACCTCAACATGTCATTCATATGATCGTCGGAGGGGTCGACGTTCCGCAAGGACCTATATTCAATCACACTAAGGTATCTATCACTAGAGAGAAATGGACTCGAGACTATGTGACCGAAGGCACTTTATCATTCAATGACGAAGAAGTGGAAGGCATTTCTCAGCCACACAACGTTGCTCTGGTAATTTCTATCTTGTTAAATAAATTTCAAGTTGACCGTGTTTTAGTGGATCCAGGTAGCTCATCAAACATCATCAGATCGAGGGTCGTGGAACAACTAGGCCTGCAGGACCAAATTGTACCTGCATCTCGAGTCCTAAACGCCTTCAATATTGATAGCATCCTAGGAAACTCAAATATATTCAAGGACAAGGATGAAGTTTTGGAATCTCAAAGAGAGCCTTTAACAAGATCTCAAGCTAAAAAGTTGCAAAACAAGGTCATTGGACTTCAAGAGCGATCAAGGAAGTTGTTAGTTGGGAGGAAGAGCTTAAGGATAAAGGATATGAGTTATCTAGGTGTTATAATTACTTTATGGCCCAAATTCATGTCCAAGAAGAGGTGGATTAGATCCCAAGAAACATCATCTGAAGAAGGTTCAAATCAGGCAACTGTTGGAGCAATTTGGCACCTAAAATGTGTCCAAACTTGCAGCCCGTGAAGTCCTACATAAAGCCACATTTTTATAGCATAAACAGGACTTACTTGATGTCCAATAAGGGTACAATAGTCGTGCTAGATGTTGAGTGCAAGTTGGTGCCAAGTTGCTTACAAATTTCCTTCAAGATTTCCAAGATTTTCAAGATTCTATCCAAGATTGGTTTGGGACTTATTTCCA
Source organism: Nicotiana undulata (assembly GCA_005239495.1). Taxonomy (NCBI): domain Eukaryota; kingdom Viridiplantae; phylum Streptophyta; class Magnoliopsida; order Solanales; family Solanaceae; genus Nicotiana; species Nicotiana undulata. The sequence goes on along the minus strand of ML274023.1, from coordinate 16,064 downwards.
TATATTATGAGACTATATTTATTGCTTTCCTAGTTACTTAAGGTTATGTTTTCCTTTTACTAAGATTTTTAGAATTACTTTCCAAGAATGACTTGGTTTTTGCTTCTTAGTATTTTCCTTTTCCTAAGGTAGTTGGACTTGTTGTCCAAAGTAATGTAGGACTTTATTTACTTATTTTTTAGGTAGAATTTCGTGATCCCTCTCTATATAAAGGGGTGTATTCTTTGTTTTTAGACTTATATTACTATAGGCAATATCAATAAAAAATGTGAGATTTTTCTTGCACTCTTGTGTGTGGCTACTCTTGGATTTATTCTTCAGACTTCAAGACTCAACTTAAGGTGGTAAGATTAAACCCTTTTCGAAATCTTAGATCACTTCTACGTATTCAAAAAAGGTGATAAGTTTAGGCTTATTGTTGTTCTTGTTATTCTAAAGGGTCGGGTTTCACAATCTATCTCTTGTTTTTAAGTCTCTACCAAATGCGATTAGTTCTTCGTTAGCTAATTGCTGTTGTTAGGATTCAACTTCAAGAATAGACTTCTCCAATTCAAGAAATTCTTTCTTGAACTCAATCTATCTTTAATTTTCCATATTTTTGTTTCTTTATTCTCTTATAGCTTCCGCACGTTTCTTGATTTTCTTTAGTAATTCTTGGACCCCTATCGTGTTGTTATCAAGTGGTACTAGAGCATAGGCTAATCAAGATTTCAATCTTGATAATCTTGGGAGGTTCGTGAGAAAAAAAACAAAAAAAGAAAAAGTTTTATTGCTCATTATTGTTTTGAGAATTCAAGTATTATTTGGTTTCCAAGTGAAGAAAGGAAACAAGAAGAGGGGATCCTTGTTCTTGAAGATTAAGGAAACTTCTTTCCTTAGTCTTGTGGGTTTTGGGTTTCCTAAAATTCTTTCCTTTTTTCCTACTACCAATTCCTATTCTTCCTAGGTTTGATCATTCACTTTTCTTTGTTTTTCTAACTCCATATTCTTATCACTAAGGGTTGTGACTAGTAAGGTTTATTAATAAATCTAAAGATTAACGACCAAGAGTGGATTTGAGTGGAAAAAGGTAAGATAGGTGAGAACATTAGAGGGAAAATCCAAACTTGAGAGATATATATTGCTTTGTTCAAGATGTCTCAAACATGTAGTTATAGTGAAAGGAGGCGAGTTAGGACTCAACAACTTGATACGGCGAACTTACAATATACCAAATGGGAGGAAGACAATTGTAAAGTTATTTTTCAAACAAGAGCTAAAGTGATGTCTGACATTTGTGCCCTTAGAATTGACAAGGAGTTTGGCTATAACTCTATTAGCACTTATATGGTTGAGAAATTGAACTTGCATTGTGTTGAGCATATTGAACCCTACATGTTGAGAAGGTAGATAAAAGAGTGTTGTTATTATTTTCTATTGGAAGGTATGAGGATGCAATCTGGTGTGATGTGATTCCCATGAATAGTTATCATATCTTGTTGGGAAAACCATGGTATGTCTACATAAGAGCTTCATATAACATAGAAAAAAATAGATACTCTTTTGAGGTTAATAGGAAGAAACTTATTCTAGGACCTTTGACTCCCTCAAAAATTTGTGAAAGATGAAAAGACTATTAAAGACAATATGGAAAAATATGAGAGAGAAAAGAATGAGAGGAGTAAGGGAGTGTATGTTGACATCCCAAGAGAGGAAAAAATAATGGTTGTGTTGAGTGAAGAGAGTGGGATGTCGAGTAAGGTAAAGAGCGATCTTGAGAAAAAAGAAAAGAGAGAAGGCAATGAGATTAAAAAAGTCTGTGAGGTAGAGAGAGAAAAACAGAGGGTTTGAGCGAACAAAAAAGAAAAAAAAATTAGTGAGAGAAAAGAGGCTAAGGGTGAGGAAAAAGTTAGTCTTGTGGTAAAAGCCAAAGAGAGTGTAAGCAAAAATTGTTTTTTCTTACTTCCTAACCCATTAACTCTTTCTTGTTTTACTTCTTGTGATTTTGTGCAGCCATATGTGGAAAGACCTTTTGATAGGGGAGGTGAGGCATAAGAGATGTTTGCAAAGGATCCAATTGGATTCCAACATGAATTTAGCAAAATCAATTCTTGTTGGATGGTGGAAGATAGAAGCTTGGTTAATTTCTTTGTTGTTGAACCTTTTGACTATTTTGATCCTTATTTACAGGTTTACAACATGGAGTTCCCTAAAGGCATTGCTAAGTTAGAGACATTGCAGAAAAGAAGAAAAAATGATGTTATTCCATTAATAAATAAGTCCAAATATGGTATGTATAATTGGTTTATTCACATTCTTGGCCTTTCTAGAACACCTAAGGTATTGTTGCTGTAATATCTAAGTTCAAGTGTAAGAGTAATTTGCTTCCTTTTGAATGAGTATGACATAGATGATTATGCATTCCAACATGGTGGAAAAATGCATGAAATTTATGAGAAGAGGCTTGCTTATGAGTTAAATGTTCTTTCTTCTCTTATTCAAGTGCCTAATGAGTTTTCATGTGATAAATTGCTAGAATATGAGTTTTGTTGTGTGATAGGAAGTCATTCTTTTAGTCATGTTGATTGTGATCGTGTAAAATTATTTGATACTAGTAAAGAGGCTATGCATGATTATTGTGACGATAGTGATCAAATACTCCTTCATGAGCTTATCTATGACTCTTTCTGTGACAGTTTGAGTAATTGTTTAGAATCCTATGGTGTTGAGAATGTTATTTGGGAAAGTTATAATCATAAGCTTGAATGTATTGAAACTTTTATTTTGGGAATTATGGGTTCTTCTAACCTTCTTGTGAATTTATGTGCTTCTTCGAATAGATTACATGTAGAAGAATCCATGAGATTTGTAATTGATACTTGGCTATATCATAAAAGTATCTTATTTGATACATGTGGTAGAGATACTTATTTTAAGTGGATGCGTGCTCATTCTTATGTAATTTCATTGTCATACACATTTTTTGACTACCTTAAGAGAGGTTTTTATGGGACAAATCTAAGTAGGCATAAATTTTATGGGGATGACGATGTCCATATACTTTATAAAGGAGTATTTACACCTATTAGGATAAATTGGGTTAAGTGGACACATGGTCACTATCTTGTTTTATTCCTATCATTTTTTTAATTAGTGGATGCCATTTACTAGTGCATGTCTTCATTTTCTTGCAAGGTCAAAATTCGAGGACGAATTTTCTTTAAGAAGAGGGGAATGATAGCATCCTAGAAAGATCAAATCTAGTCAAGCACAAGGATGAAGTTTTGGAATCTCAAAGAAAGCCTTTTGCAAGATCTCAAGCTAAAACGTTGCAAAACAAGGTCATTGGACTTCAGGAGCGATCAAGGAAGTTGTTAGTTGGGAGGAAGAGCTTAAGGATAAAAGATATGAGTTATCTAGGTGTTATAATTACTCTATGGCCCAAATTCATGTCCAAGAAGAGGTGGATTAGATCCCAAGAAATATCTTCTGAAGAAGGTCCAAATCAGGCAAATGTTGGGACCAATTTGGCACCTAAAATGTGTCCAAACTTGCAGCCCGTGAAGTCCTACATAAAGCCACGTTTTTATAGCATAAAAAAGACTTACTTGATGTCCAAAAAGGGTACGATAGTCGTGCTAGATGTTGAGTGCAAGTTGTTTCCAAGTTGCTTACAGATTTCCTTCAAGATTTCCAAGATTTTCAAGATTCTATCCAAGATTGGTTTGGGACTTATTTTCATATATTATGGGACTATATTTATTGCTTTCCTAGTTACTTAAGGTTATGTTTTCCTTTTTACTAAGATTTTTGGAATTACTTTCCAAGAATGACTTGGTTTTTGCTTCATAGTATTTTTCTTTTCCTAAGGTAGTTGGACTTGTTGTCAAAAGTAATTTAGGACTTTATTACTTATTTGTTAGGTAGAATTTCGTGACACCTCTCTATATAAAGGGGTGTTTTCTTTGTTTTTAGACTTATATTGTTATAGGCAATATCAATAAAAATTGTGAGACTTTTCTTGCACTCTTGTGTGTGGCTACTCTTGGATTTATTCTTCGACCTTCAAGACTCAACTTAAGGTGGTAAGATTAAACCCTTTTCGAAATCTTAGATCACTTCTAGGTATTCAAGAACGGTGATAAGTTTAGGCTTATTGTTGTTGTTATTCTAAAGGGTCGGGTTTCACAATCTATCTCTTGTTTTTAAGTCTCTACCAAAGGCGATTAGTTCTTCGTTAGCTAATTGTTTTTGTTAGGATTCAACTTCATGAATAGACTTCTTGAATTCAAGAAATTCTTTCTTGAACTCAATCTATCTTTAATTTTCCGTTTTTTTTGTTTTTTTATTTTCTTGTTGCTTCCGCATGTTTCTTGATTTTCTTTAGTAATTCATGGACCCCTATCGTGTTGTTATCAAATATGGCAAGTGAAACAACTAAGGGGGAGATTATCCTACTGGTAAACGTGGCCGGAACCATCCAAGATACTAAATTCCATGTCATTGAAGGTGACATGAGGTACAATGAACTGCTCGAAAGACCTTGGATCCATAACATGAGGACAGTACCGTCGACCCTCCACCAAATGATGAAGTTCTCGACGACGGATGGTGTAAAAATGATATACGGAGAACAAGATGCTGCAAAGGAAATGTTTGCAGTTGATGAAGTAACACTAATCTCGACATTATCGACCTCAGAAAAATCGAGCACCAAAGATAAGCGGGCGGCCAAATAGCAATCACTGCCCCCAGCCTTGACTGGATCGGAGAAACAGGTGATAGATGAAGAAGAAACGGAGGATTTTCTAACCCCTAGATCTTTGTTGTTCCTGAAGAATCGGATGCCACAAAATCAACGGTCGAAAAGCTGGAACATGTTATACTAATTGAGTACTTACCCGAGCGAAAGGTATACTTGGGACCGAGATTAACACCCGAACTCAGGAAAAAACTTATTCAATTTCTTATTGATAACATTGATTGTTTTGTATGGTCCCATTTAGACATGATAGAGATCCCACCGGAAATTACGATGCATCGATTGAGCATGGACCCCAAGTTCAGGCCGGTGAAGCAGAAGAGAAGGCCCCAGTCCGAGGTAAAGCACACCTTTATAAAGGATGAGGTAACTGAACTTCTTAATATAGGGTCCATTCGGGAGGTAAAATACCCAGAATGGTTAGCTAATGTAGCGGTAGTCCCTAAAAAGGGAACAAACTTAGAATGTGTGTAGACTATAAGGACTTAAACAAAGCATGTCCGAAAGATTCTTTTCCACTGCCTAACATCGATCACATGATCGATGCCAAGGCCGGTCATGAGATCCTTACTTTTCTCGACGCCTATTCTGGTATAACCAAATTTAAATGGACCCGTAAGACCAAGAAAAAACCTCTTTTATCACTAGGTATGGAACATATTGTTATAACGTAATGCCCTTCGGGATAAAAAATGCGGGGGCTACATATCAACGCCTAGTAAATAAAATGTTCGAAGAACATAGTTTATATTGACGACATACTAGTTAAGTCCCTGCACGCAGAGGACCATTTGACTCATTTGCAGGAAACGTTCAAAATCTTAAGGAAGTACAACATGAAGCTCAACCCCGAGAAATGTGCTTTCAGGGTAGGTTCGGGAAAATTCCTCAGCTTCATGGTATCAGATCGGGGAATCAATATCAACCCCGATAAGATCAAGGCCATCAAGGACATCTCTGTCATAGATAGTGTAAAAGTCGTACAAAGGCTAACGGGAAAGATAACTGCCTTGGTTCGATTCATCTCGAGGTCATCGGATCGGTGCCACAGGTTTTCCTCCTTACTCAAAAAGAAAAATGATTTCGCCTGGACCCCGGAATGCCAACATGCATTAGAAGAATTGAAGCGATAGTTATCGAGCCCACCCATGCTTCACACACCGAAGGCAGATGATAAACTTTACTTATACTTGGTTGTGTCTTAAATCATGGTAAGTGGTGTCCTAGTTCGAGAAGAGCAAGGTACGCAGTTTCCTGTTTATTACGTAAGTTGAACCTCAGGAGATGCAGAAACTAGGTACCCACACTTAGAGAAATTGACACTTGCACTAATAAGCGCTTCAAGAAAGTTAAAACCATATTTTCAGTGACACCCCATATGTATATTAACTACTTACCCGCTCCGTAACGTCTTGCACAAGCCTGAATTATCGGGCCGATTGGCCAAACGGGCCGTCGAACTCAGCGGGTACGATATTGAATATCAACCTCGAACGACCATCAAGTCTCAAATTTTAGCACACTTCGTGGACGATTTCACTCCAACTCTTGTATGCAAAGTGGAAAAGGAACTTTTATTAAAATCAGGTACATCATCAGAGGTATGGACTCTCTTCACGGACGGCGCCTCGAATGTGAAAGGCTCAGGTTAAGCATTGTCTTGAAGCCGCCCACGGGCAACATTATTAGACAATCCATTAAAACTTCTAAATTGACTAACAACGAGGCCGAGTATGAGGCCATGATTGCAGGTCTCGAGCTTTCTAAAAGCTTGGGAGCAGAAGTCGTTGAAGCTAAGTGCGACTCTTTACTGGTAGTGAACCAGGTAAACGGAACCTTAAAAGTCCGAGAGGATAGAATGCAAAGGTACTTAGACAAATTGTAGGTAACTTTGCACCGATTCAAAGAATAGACTCTACAACATATACCTCGAGAACAAAACACTGAGGTCGATGCACTACAAATTTGGGTCATCAGTCGAGGAAGATGAGATTAGATCGGGAACTTTCGTCCAACTCTCGAGATCTTGATCGAGAGAGGGCATGCCGAAATAAATTCTACAAGTTTAACATGGGACTGGAGAAATAAATACATCGAGTACTTCAAGAACGAAAAGCTTCCATCGGACCCTAAAGAATCGAGGGCCTTACGGACTAAAGCCGCTCGTTTCACATTAGACGAAGACGGAACATTATACAGAAGGACGTTCGATGGACCATTAGCAGTTTGCTTAGGAACGGGAGATAATGGCTATGTTCTACAAGAAATCCATGAAGGCACTTGTGGGAACCATTCCGGCACCGAGTCACTAGTTCGCAAGGTCATCAGAGCAGGATATTACTAGGATAGCATGGAAAATGACTCTAAGGAGTTTGTTCGAAGATGCGATAAATGTCAAATGTTTGCACCGATGATCCACCGGCCCGGAGAACAACTTCACTCTATTCTATCCCCGTGGCCATTCATGAAATGGGGAATGGACATCGTCGGCCCTCTGCCATCGGCCCCAGGTAAAGCTAAGTTCATTTTATTTATGAATGACTATTTCTCTAAATGGGTTGAAGCACATGCCTTCGAGAAAGTCAGGGAGAAAGAAGTGATAGATTTCATCCGGGATCACATCGCATGTCGATTTGGGATACCCAAAGAAATAGTGTGTGACAATGGCAAATAGTTCATCGGTAGCAAAGTAACGAAATTCCTCGAGGATCATAAAATAAATAGGATATTATCAACACCGTATCACCCTAGTGAGTACGGACAAGCCGAATCGACGAACATGGCTATCATCCAAAACTTAAAGAAAAGGTTGAGCGAAGTTAAAGGGAAATGGAGAGAAATTCTACCCGAGGTTCTTTGAGCATATCGAACAAAGTCGAAGTCCAGCACCGGAGCAACTCCATTTTCCTTAGTTTATGACTCCGAAGCCCTGATTCCAGTCAAAGTTGGAGAGCCTAGCGCCAGGTTTTGACATGAAACGGAGGAATCGAACCATGAGGTTATGAATACTAGCCTTGAATTATTAGATGAAAAATGAGAGGCTGCACTCGTTCGAATGGCTGCACAAAAGCAACGAATCGAAAGGTACCACAATAGGAGAACCAACCTTCGCCACTTCAGAGTCGGGGATTTAGTCCTAAGGAAAGTCACCATCAACACTCGAGATCCTAATAAAGGGAAACTCGTCCTGAATTGGGAATGACCCTATCAAGTCCCCGATATAGTCGGCAAAGGATCTTATAAACTCGGAACGATGAACGACGAATCACTTCCAAACAACTGAAACATATCACTTCTCCAACGATACTATTGTTAAGGTATGACTTTCTCCTTTCTTTCATTTATACATATTCGGAGCTAACTCATTGTAGGAGTCTGACTGAAGACATCGAGACAAAGGCATCGAGACGAATACATTGAGACCTCAGGTTTTAAAGTACGCATTGCACTCTATTTCCCTTAGATCGATTTTTATCCCAAATGGGTTTTTCCGACAAAGTTTTTAACGAGGCAAAAATTATGTGCTACCTGAGGACAATTCAACAGTATCCAAGGCTTCTTTACAATCAACCTCGAATACTGGGGGGCATCACCCTCGGATGTTATGTGTTCAATAAATGTACCTCATGTCAAAGGGCCTCAATAGGAAAAACTTTGTAATGGGCCAAACGGTCAAATGAATCGTGTCCATATAGATTAGTCGAGTCCCGATGGAAAAACCTGTACGCATGTATAAATTATTCAAAAAAGCATTCTTCCTTCATCAAACATCTAGTGTCTCGTAGCAAATTCTCTACTTTGCAAATCTCATACTTATGATTTTTGTGAAAAATGGCTCAAGAGCCAAGTACAAACACACTTCGAACACTCGGGGACTGCACACTCGGGTTATTATAACTCAAAGTCACAAGACCTCAAAGAGGCACCCCTCGATATATAAGCCAAGGCCACCATTCTCGGTAACTAACCTTTCTAACAAGTTCGAGATGTTATCAGGAAATAAGCCCAAGAGGCATACCCGAAGGCGACGGCCAAATTTAAGGCTACGACCGAAATAACGCGGCTCAGAGACATTCGAATTCCGCAACAAACAATAGGCCTTCGAATTCTTTGAAAAGCCTTAAGAGGTATCAAACTATCTTAACAATAATGTACTAAATCACAAGAAGCAAAGGGGTCTTAATCATCGGACCCTCATAAAACTTAATGGGTGAAAAATAAATGCTAAGGCATAAAGAATATTTTGCTAAGTCTTTTAAGCTGAAAAGGGGAAATAATAACCATTTTTAGAGGTCAAATCGGCCCAGTCTAAAGAGCCTAAGGGCCAACACAGCCAAAGTTCGAGATCTCGTTCTCACTCAATTCGGACCTAAGGGTTCCACTGTTTCGAGCACAAATTAAGCCAACTAGAATATAGCTCGAAAACTCATCATAAAACCTTAAGGGGTATGTGTTGATACCCAAATTTTTCTCAAATTATTTTCAAACTTGCATATAAGCTTTCAAAATTACTCTTTGTAATAATGAGTATTTGTTCCCTATTTTTCCATATTTTTATTAAATTATTTTCCTGTTTATTTAATATTTCATATTTTTAATATTTCATGAATTGTGACATAAATAATTTTAAAAATATTTCCCAGCTCAGTATGTTATTTATAATTATTTTTTATATATTAAAATCCAATTATTTCACAAATTAGCCAATTGGGTCTTTTTTAATTTCAATTACAACGATTTTGCAATTATGTCCCAATTGGACATTTTGTATTATTTTAATTCGAAATTTATGCATATTTACACTTAATATTATCCAATTACTGTAATTCTACCTATTTTAGCTTAATTTTATTTTTATATAATTATTGGCTATTTTAAGTAATTAATTACCTACTTAATTGGGTATTTAGAAATTAGCCACATCTATTTAAATCATAGCCACATTTTAAACCCATTTAACCCAACCCATCTGACCCTCTTTAACCAAATACCCAACCCATTTAACCAATCCATCAACCCATCCCAAATCATTTATTTACGCGGCCCAACCGACCACCGTCCTTTCGACTACCAGCCACCTTGACGCCTCTTTGCTCCGTCTTACTCCGTATCTGAGACCCTTAAAGAGTTTCGACCATGCCAGACGGCCACTGGAGCTCCTGCTTGGGTTGTTTCCGGCCTCTCTCCGACGGGGTTTTGACTCGATTGTGCCATAACCACCACTATTCCAGAGTTTCACGACAGGTTCTCCTATTTTTCTCTGGGTTCTTATGAAACCCCAATTTTGACCTAAATCTCTTAAATCTCTGTATTTTTAACGATTTAAACTCATTCTCTCATATTTTGCACTATTTTCAACTCGATCTTTACGATTCTTCAGTTTTTAAACGTTTTGTTCCCTTTGAAATTAGGGTTTTCTCTAAATCTTTCTACACTAGTTTAAACTGGTTTCTTCTTTATGCTTGAACTCTTCCTTTGCATATCTCTACTGTTTTCACTCTATTACCGCTTTTTAACTTGCCTATGTTGAAAAGCCCTAATTTGTTTTAGACCTTTGTGTTTGGTTTTTCCTACTGCCTGATTCTTGTTAAGTTTTCTGCGATTATCATGCTTCGAATGATTCTTTAGTTTGTTTGTGGCATCTTTGTGTGATTATATTCATATGTTGTTCATCTCTTTCCTCTTTCTGTCAACGTTGCTAGACCTGTCTATTTGCTACTGTTATTTGCCTTCTCTATTTATACGTTGAAGCATGGTATAGTAATCCCCCCTTGACTGACTCTGATTCCCTTATTTGATGGTTTCCTATAAAACCCTAGGGTGTTACTCGAATGTGTAAGCTGATTGATTTGCTGTATCATCTCATTCTACTGACTCACTCCTTAATTGGAGTTTTTTGAACTTGGTCCTAATTGTTTACCCTATTGCTTGGTAAACATGATTTTCTTTCCTTGTTAATTATTGACTGATCTTACTCTGCCTTATATAACTATGTATTGTTACCGTTTGAATTTGAATCCCTTAACTTAAGGGAGTGATTGGTCTTGATTCCTTAGTTAATTGATTCCGAGTTTCCCTGTTACTTAACATGCTTGGATTCTTTCCTTATTTAAGTATGGTACTGATTTTCCTTTACCTTATGTGGCTATATTGTCATACCATTTTTGAGTTTGAATCCCTTGACTTAAGGGAACCGTGTATTTACTTACACTAATTGATTCTGCCTTCCAATTCTTGCCTTATTTGAGCACCTGTTTTCAACTATAAATACTTATGCTCTTTCATTAAACAAGGAAAAAAAACAGGAATACTATTCTAAGCTCTCTCTTGTGCTAGAATTCTTTCTCTCTTTCTTTGCTCTACTATTGTTCTCTCTGCTCTTGTCTATTGTTATCCGGCTATAAGCCAAGGCTAACATTGTGCTATCACTCTGCTTTTGCATTCTGCTTTGCTCTTTTTCTCACTGGTATGTTCTAATTAAATTCCAAGTCCCAAACCAATGTGTTTATTATTGTTTCAATTTGTCATCCTCCTGATTTTCTTCTACTTGTGCTTCTACTGTTCAACTTGCAATTAAGTATCTTGTTTATCTTTCAGTACTCACCATGCTTCTAGGATTGTTGTTTATTCTTGATTTGTACCTGTTATGCCCGTATCCTGTTACTGTCTATTGTCATGTTTAAACTTGGCCATTTCTTGATTCCCTGAACCTTTCTGATTTGTGTATCACTTCCTGATCTATTTGTCCCCTCTCCCATCGTCCCTATGTGAAATCATGTAGTGTTGAACTTGTTGATTGGTCTGGTACTTCTGTTTGTTTTTCAAAAGCTAATCTTTGAAAACAACTCTCCAGTTTTGTAAACTCTTTTCAGCTACAAACTTTTCTCTCTTTCTAGCACTTCACACTACTCATAGAAATTTAGGTTCTACCCCCTCAGTGCAAGCATTGCTTAGAGAACCCATGAGTTCCCTCTGAACCTTGATACACTGAGGCTGGTAATTCCACACTACATTTGTTCAACTTTGGCAATTATGTTTGGGTGCTGGTATTGGCTAGGGACCCATGAGGGCCCTAGGGAGCTTTGCCGCACCCAGACCATGTGGGGGATGTGAAACTCGAAAGGATTGAGGTTGGGAGATATGGGCCGGCTTGAAGGATCCCTATAAAATTAGCTTCTTATTTTCCTTTAAGTGATGTAATTTATTATTCTTGGTTTGTAATAATTTGTAAACGAATAATTGGGGCTGGATAGTGAATATGGGAGGGGGGTTATGCATGTTTAGCATAATAATGGGTAGAAATCATGACTATAGGATTTATTTCCCTATGTGTGCAATAGTATCCTGTTTAGGACATGCATATCATGCAATAGAAATCATGAAGGAGTGATCAAGAGAAGTTGTCCCTCGTGATCAATCCGAAGCGCTACTAAATCCTATTTAGGAAGCTAGCGCCCGCTCTCGCTCCAATATACGTGTAGGGGGAAGCACCAATGATTGCTTACTACTAGGTTGGATCGGATGTCAACCTGTGGAGGCACCCTTTGTTACTATTGGACAAATTTCTCCTTTTGTTTTCTTCTTGTTCTTTGCCTCGTCGAAGCTACCACGTATCGATTGAAATTTCCCTCCTCAGCCGGAGGAATAGGTTAATTGCTGGAGACAAGAACAAGTGAATCTCTTAGGTTCTTTATTTCAGCATGTCTATTATGTTCCTGTCATTTTATAAGCCTTGTTCACAGTTAATAACTACAACAAGTGATATAATGTACGGCTACTGCATTTCCATAAGCATTACATTTAGAAACCATGTCTTTAGGTATCCTTGTGTGCATTAGATATCATGTTCTTTAGGACCTTACCTTTCAGCATGTTTGTTTCAAGTTATATTTTGCTGAACACCTAGTTAGCATGTACCTAATCAACATGCTTAACCTCACTAAAATGTGGTCAATTGGTTGAAACGATCTGCAAATATAGCATCACCACTCTTAAAATTGGAACTGAAGTCTGCATGCTCACCTTTAAACAGATAGGCAATGTATACGAACGCCTAGGCAAACTTTAGGCCTAATACATTATTAAAACCAAAACCTAATCGTGTTTCACTTAGCTGGTATTAGAACCAATCAGTCCCTTTTTTTTTTGAAACTCTTAAACTTTGATGCTTTTCATTCCTGTTTTATCTCTTTCTGAAGTTCACCCTATTTCCTAAAAACTCCTACTCTACTGTTTTCAAATACTGATTTCACCCTCAAAAACTCCTGTTTTAAATCCTGACTTTGAGACCTTGATTGTGTTTGAGACGTGCTATTTACGTGTTTACATGTGGAGGGATATGTGAGCCATTATTTGCCCTTATGTGTTCCCATACGTGTAGTCCTATTTGTTGTTATGCATGTCGCTTAGAATTTTATCCTTTTAAACATAGGGGTTCATCCTAGTACTCACCTTGTAGGATTAGTAGTCCTAAATACCCTCCAGGACTTACAGAGTGGTACGGGTAATAGCACGCAATAAGCTTCGTGACCGACACACGCGTTTTAAATACCTTAACGGGGCGGGAAGAGTAGAATATGGATATGATGACCGGTGCGCTAATACCATGTGTATCCCCTCTTCGAGGCGTGACATACCATACCGGGTATTGCATTGATGTGATCCGTATTGATTTAAAACCTAGGACATTTTCATTCAAATGATTTTACTTTACTATTCTTTAAAATTCTTTTGACAATTTCAGCATTTACTTGAAATCCCCTCTTACGTGAGCCTTGCTTGTCATTTGTTTATTGTCCAAATTCACAAAACTACTTGGCTAGGACCCACAATTGTGGATCTTGAGGGGTGCCTAACACCTTCCCCTTGGGATAACTTCTATCCCTTACCCAATCTATGGTAATGCAAACTAGTTTATGAGTTAATTATTATAGGTGCCCTAACGCACTATAAAATCGTTAGGTGGCGACTCTTCCTTAAAACCTTTTCTTTAAGAAGTTATCCAGAATGTCATGAAACCCGATCTCCATGTACCTAGCCCGTGCGAGGAAAAAGTGGGGAGCGATAGTATGTTACTGTAAGTTCAAAACTTACCCATTACTTTATAAAAAACCTAAGGGTTAGTTTCATTCTAAGTTCAAAACTTACTCGAACTTAGTTATAAAAAACAGTGTAGTTATGGCATTAATAAATCCATCCAAAATCTCGAACTTATCATTGATCTTGGGGACTCACTTTTAAAACCTAAGGGTTTGATTTAAGTTCGAGCTAGTGTTCGACTACAAAAACTACAACAACAAAATTTTCACAAGGCAAAAGCAAAATAGAATCTATCGCAAATGAGGGACAAACTAGAAAGAGAAAGAACTCTTTATTTATAGAAAGTATTTACAAAGACCACATGGGGTCCTAGACAAAAAACAAATAAAAAAACACAAAAGAAGAGAAATACTAAGCGCCTAGTCTGCTTGGGGAGCTGCACCTTCGGAGGCCGTATCATCGGGGATTCCGTCCTCATCTCCTTCGCCCTCGGAGCCGCTCGTCGAGTCATCATCATCGGAAAGTAAGGTTGCGGCCTCATCCTCCAAGACTTTTTCACTCTCGATATCAACCAAGATATCTAAGTCTCGAGCATGTACCTCCTCGAGAGTCTCCCTCCGGGATTGGAGCCTAGCATGATCAATAGCACAAGACAACTTGACTTCAGCAGCAACAGAGATCTCCTACTTCCGAATGTTGGCAGGCTTGGCGTCATCTTGGTAAGAGGCCACAAGCGCCTCTGCCTCAGATTTAGCCTTTGCAAGCTCAGCGGCCAACTTAGCTTCGAGCTCCTCGATCTTCTGGGCCCGGGCCAAGCTTTCCTCCTTCAAATCTCAAAGTTGGCGCTCAACCAAAGTCAATTGGGCACGAACCGTGTCCTTCTCCGAGGCGAGATGATCCATGTTCTTCTTCCACCCCAGAGTCTCAGCCTCCTTCATCTTGGCCTCCTCTCGAAGTTGCTCAACCAATTCTCCCTTCTGCCGGGCCTGCAAAGTCAAAGGATTAGTTGCCAAAATCAAGTTAACATATAACAAACTCTCAAGAAGTTACATTACTTGTTCGATGAGCTCGGTCTGTTCTCGATGAGCTCTTGTAAGTTCGGCTCATGATCTCCTCTTCATTTTGAACGTAGAGGAGTTTGAGTCCATCTCTTTCCTCCACGAGCTTCTTGAGTTCGGCCTCACATCTGACCGTCTCAGCTCGAGATTTGGAAGACGCATCTCGATGGAGCACCATGGCCTATACATAAAAAGGGAAATCAGACTTTGAAGAATGAGAATAAAAAGTTATCATAATTACGGGGGTTAAGGCTTAGTTGTTTCAGAAGTCGCCGAGCCTTGTCAAAGATGGTCGATGCATTCAGGTCGGGACCATCGTCGACTCCTGTAAAGCATTCCCGAAATATATCATTCCCTTCGTGGGCCAGACCACATCGGGTGATAACAACACGATAGGGGTCCAAGAATTACTAAAGAAAATCAAGAAACGTGCGGAAACTAAAATAAAATAAAGAAACAAAAAAAGACAGAAAATTAAAGATAGATTGAATTCAAGAAAGAGTTTCTTGAATTTAAGAAGTCTATTCTTGAAGTTGAATCCTAACAACAATAATTAGATAACGAAGAACTAATCGCCTTTGGTAGAGATTTAAAAATTGTCACGACCCAAAAATCCCACCTTCGGGCCATGACTGAGTCTAACGTTGAACCCGCTAGACAAGCCAACGTTTGAACTAATAACACTCATTAACAACAAATACGAACAAGATAACTAAGGCTACGATGACCCGCCATATGAAATTTAACAAAATACCCCAAAATACAACATAGCACTTTTCGAAATAAAACCCATAAACAAATCCCAGAACTGGTGTCACATACTCACGGACTATCTAAGAGATTACTACAAACAAAAGGTCTGAAATAAATACATAAGACTGTCTTTGNCAACATAAAGAAGTGCAGGTGTAGCATCAGTACAACCGACCCCATGTACTGAGTAAGTGTCGAGCCTAACCTCGGCGAAGTAGTGACGAGGCTAGGACCAACACAACATATGTACGTGTGCAATTTTATATAATAGCAGGAAAAATGGCAACAGAAATAAGCAAGTAGGACAGATACGGGGAGAACATGCTGGGAAGATAGGGTAACAGTATGCTAGCACATCAGTACAAGGTAATAAATGAAACGTAAAGACCAGGCAGAAATATAACTTCTCAAACATATAATGAACAGGAAAGGCACGGCAGGTCCCCTCGTGCATAACCTCACAGTCACTCGGC
>ML274022.1:26680-38115 GCA_005239495.1 Nicotiana undulata | reverse complement strand
ATGAATGAAGTTCCTTCTTCCATCCTATCCCATTCACCGGTACTGATCATTGATACTGGAAAAGTCGTTTTCTTGCTTTTGTGCCAGCTCATGATCTAAACGAGTCGCACATACACCCTAGTACATGTTCCTCGACGCTGAGGGCACCCCCGAAGAGCGGGGGATTTCGTGACATTTCTGATTGGCTGTCTTGTATTTCTAATAAGTTGTTTAATAGTTGGCATGTTGAATCGTATACATAATATGATGGGTTGGTTTAGATTGATCCTAACCGAATGATGATGAATTACTTCTATTTAATAGAATATTCAATTCGAAGATGGCTTTTGGATCGAAGGAGAAGCTAGGGTTCAAAAGGGCCAATGAAACTGCTAGTGGACTGACTTTCTAGGCCTTCTCTCTTGCAACGGAACTAAAGGCTAGGCGCAGATTTCATCAAGTGGTCATGCTAGAGACATAAACAGTCATGGACAAAATCCATAAAGATTATTCAACAAGCTCTGGAAGGGTGTAGCATAATTGGAATTTTGGAAATGATTGCGTTTTGTTGCAGAAGAATTGTTGAAGATTTAGTCGTTTTTTGAATTGTGGATTAAGAAACAAGGTCGAAACATAGAGTTTCGCCAGAACAGAGTCGCTAAAATTTGATTTGAAACTGATGATAATGTTTACTGCGTGATTTCCGTTTCAAAATATCAATTAGAATATTTACTTCCATAAAATTAGCGCGCCTAAATAGGAAGAATACAGCTATTATTATTCGGTATTTAATGAATTATATTTTTTTTATAGAAAAACTATTAACAGGGCGGGTATTTTTCAAACCATGAACATTTTTGGTAATAAGGTTTCCTATATGGTATATGAACGAAAATTCCCTATTTTTTAAGTAGTGTACTGAGGGGTGGGCATATTTTGATCGGAATCGAATAAATCGGCGAAACCGAAATTTTTTTTATTTCGGTTTCGGTTATTCAGTTTGTTCGGTCGGTTTTGGTTTAAAATTTTAAAATTTCAGTTTTTCGGTTCGGTTTTCGGTCATTAAGTTATTTAATTCGGTTAACTGAAAAATCAAATTATTAGCATATAGGTTCTTTAAGTTATATATAGACTAAGCCGATAGATAATAAATTAAAAAAAATTTCCATTCCTATATACTATTTGAAACTTTATTACCTTAATGTCCATATTTAGTTAAAATACCTTCTTGCGTGTAGGTAAAATCAACAAATAGCTAAGAAAACGACACGAGAATGTTCAAAGGAATATCTTACATTGCGTGGGTGATTCTGTACGATGTCAACAACTTCTTGGTTACTTAGGTGTTCACAGAGACTATCTGAGGCAAATATAATAAACTGATCTTGAGGCTGCAAGGGTGCCCTCACTCATCATTTATTTCATCAATTATAACTCTTCATTTCTAGAACTACATTCCTTTTAGGAATCAAATTTTATTTCTACAAGGAAACAAAGTTATAAATAGAATTACTAGATCTAGTTTCCTTTCCAGTCTTTGTTCTTCGTTTTACGTAAATCTTCCTAAAAAGTTTAACGTCTTCAACTTGTGAATATATGTTCGTTGTCATTTATTTCATTAATTATAACTCTCCATTTTCCAGCTTGCGAATTCACCAGCTTACAAAAGGATTCATCGATTCCCAGTCCAAGTTTCCTCCAGAAGTAGAAGTAGATTTATCAATAAGCATATTTAGTACTTACTAACGAAGATTCAGAAGAAATGGATACTTTTTGCCGGGAATATGCAAGCACATCAGTATAACAAAGCTCCCATTTCCTTAGGACAGAGTTTTGAAAGTTGTTCATAATTCAGCAAAGATGATTATATACAACTACAATATCATATCATTTAAATACAAATTTTATACAAATTTTATAATATATCTTTTGTATATTTTGTATTTGATTTAGACACAGTAAAAATAAATTTCATACAACTAATTATATATTATACTACTTATCTACAACTTTCACACATTATTTCTACCTAGTTAAATACAACTACAATAACATACAACTTAAATACAAAATTTATACAATATGTCTTTTGTATATTTTGTATTTGATTTATACATTATAAAAACAAATTTCATACAACTAATTACATATTATACAACTTATCTTCACCTTATCTATAATTTTCTTACAAATATTCTATTGAGTTTTATACAACTACAATATCATACAACTTAAATATAATTTTTATACAATATTGTTCAACTTTCATACAATAGCTAAATAAAAACTATACATATAAAGAACAAAATACAATTTTTCTACAATTTTACTACAATTTCTTAAATATAATGTATATCATCATGTCTTCTTCTTCTTCTTCTTCTTCTTCTTCTTCTTCTTCTTCGTCGTCGTCGTCGTCGAGTTTCAGTATGGGATTCAGCCAAAATCAAGTATAATCTTCACCAAACACCCTAAAAATTGAGATATAAACTCCAAATCATATTCCCAATTGTTTGCAACAACACCCAATCCAAACAAACAATGGTTTTTGAAAAACCAAATTCGAATTCGAATTCGAAGCTTCAAAGCTTTTTAATGGCTGTCAATGGTGGAATTGCTGCTATCTTTTCCTTTGCTTACATTATTGAAATTAGGGATTGGGAGATATAGAGAGACGTAGAGAGAATTCCCAATTCTCTGCAACAACATTCAATTCAAACAAATAATATTTTTTGAAAACCCAAATTCGAATTCAAAGCTTCAATTTTTTTTAATGGTTGTCAATGATGGAATCGTGGGTGAGTGCAAAATACGTGAGGGGGGGATGTGGAGAGAGAAACATGGGGGGAGGGGTGGAATATACGGTAGAGTTATTTTAGAACACTAATTATTATCATTAATTCCCTTATAATGTACATAAATGGTAATTGAGTATATAAAATGTAATTATAGTAAAACTTGAGTAGGGAGGGTAATATAGTTTGATATAGTGTATAAGAATGCAAAAATTCCATAAATTAATACTATTAGGTCCAATCTATCAAAGACTCAACCCAATTAAGTAAGTCCATCAACTTCCCAATCTTAAAGACTTTCACTCTATTACAACTTCCATAGCATGTATGATATATACCAGGAGGATTTCACATAGTTGTAATTTACACTATGTTTGAATTTTATTGTCACGACCCAAATTTTCCATCGTCGGGACCGTGATGACGCCTAACGTTGAACCCGCTAGGCAAGCCAACGTGAATGCTTAGTTTACCTTATTCCTTTATTATTATTCAATAACAGGTGACATACAACACTAACATAAATGGAGTACAAATGAAGCAAAATATACTAACTCAATTTAATGCCTTTACGAGGTTTCACAATACCAATCCCAGAATTTTGGAGTCACAAACTCACGGACTGTCTATGAGTAATACATATATATAAAGGTCTGGATGAAATAAGTACATCTGCTCTGAAACAACTAAAACAGAATACAAAGAAATAGGAGGGGACGCGAAGGCCTGCGGACGCCAACAAGACTACCTCGGTGTCTCCACGTGGACTGAAGACAGCCTCCTCGCTCTAAGGTCCGTAGGGTCCTGTACTGGGATCTGCATAACAAAAATATGCAGAGTGTAACATCAGTACAACCGACCCCATGTACTGAGTAAGTGTCGAGCCTAACCCCGACAAAGTAGTGACGAGGCTAGGACACGACAACCAAAACATCCTGTGCAATCTAGTAGCATACGGAGGAAACAATAACAATAGGAAGTAAACAACTAAGTGTAAAGAAAAAGGGGGACATGCTGGGGAAAAGAATTATCAAATAATGGAAATAACGAAGTAAGGCAACAATTCAAATATCAACTTAAATAGCAGGAAATAACAACACGGAGAAAACAATGCACGGCACCCTTCGTGCTTTTACTCTCACCCTCACCAAATAGTAAATGCAAGTGCACGGCATCACCCGTCGTACTTTTACTCTCATCCTCACAATAAATCAATAGAAACTGCACGGCATTACCCTTCGTGCTTTTAATGTCATAATACTGCACGACATCACCCTTCGTGCTTTTACACTCTCATCATCACAATAATCAATACACGACATCACCCTTCGTGCTTTACACTCTTCCTCACCCAAACAATATCAATAACATAAGTCCGACAAGGAAAAAATCAACAATATGTACCACAATAATAAATCATAACATCCCGGCAAAGAACAACAGTAGAATTATCACTATCCCGGCAAGGGACACAACTATAACCAATTTCACTCAAGTACATATCTTCATATCGAATTTCTCAACCGAAACCAATGCTTGACAATATTCAATACCGAGAATTTCAACCAAAATAAATAACCACAAAGTGAAACTCAGCTATGATAAAGTAAATATCAATGAAAACCCACATAATTCATAATATCCGACTCACGGGCATGCTTGACACCAACGTATAAGTACTCGTCACCTCACCTATACGTTGAACATGATATTAACACGTAGCAAATAGGACACAACACCTAATCCCTCAAGCTAAGGTTAGGCCAAACACTTACCTCGACTTCCACGACCAAAATCAAGCCTCAATCACCGCTTTCCCTTTTGAATTTGACTCCAAATCAATTGTATCTAGACATAATTGACTTAATAACATCAATAAACGCTAGATAATTCAATTCCAATGCTTAATTATAGGTTTTCTAGCATTCTTCCCAAAAAGTCAAAAATCGACCCCGAGCCTACTTGGCCAAAATACGAGGCTCGGACCAAAACTCGATCACCCATTCACCCACGAGCCCGAATATGTAATTAGTTCCGGAATCCGACCCCAAAACGAGTTCTAAATTCCAATTATTCAAAAGCCCTAAGTCTACCCAAATCCCTAATTTTCTACCCTTAAGAACATAATTTAGGCCTAGAAATCTAATGGGTGTTAGTGGAATTTGAAGAAAACGAGTCTAATAACACATACCTATAGTTTTGTGGTGAAATTCCTCTTCAAAAATCGCCCAAGTTCAAGTTTAGGTAAAAGAGTTATGAAATTTTGAAAAAACAAATCCCGTAATTGGACGTTTTTTAGTCACAGGCATCAGACCTTCTTCGCGTTCGCGAAGGGTCTGATGCGTTTGCGATGCCTTGGCTCGAATAGCCTATGCGTTCGCGAGTCATTCCACGCGTTCGCGTAAGGCACGCACCCCCAGGCCTTCGCGTTCGGACCCTATGGCCGCGTTCGCGTAGAGTAACAATACTCCCCTCCCCAGGTTCCCTTATGCTACGCGTTCGCGTGTGGCCCGTCGCGTTCACGTAGAGCAATTCCCCCCAAGCTCCGCGTTCGCGACCCAGGCCCTGCGTTCGCGTAGGTATAATCATGCCCCAACCCAGCTTGTACATCGTGTTCGCATGGGTTGCACCGCGAACGCGATGAACAAAAACCTGGACACCAGAAACAACAACTTACACCAGATTTTCTAAGTTCAAACCACCCGACGCTTATCCGAAACTCACCCGAGCCCTCTAGGCTCCAAACCAAACATGCACACAAACTCAAAAATATCATACGGACTTACTCGTGCGATCAAATCGCCAAAATAACATTTTAAATAACGAATTTAGCCTTGAAATCAAAGAAAAATTCCAAAACTTCCAAAGTATCAAATTTCACAACTACGGGTCCGAATCACGTCAAACGACTTCCGTTTCTTACCAAATTTTACAGAGATATCATAATTATCATATTGAACCTGTACCGAGCTCCGGAACCAAAATACGGGTCTGATACCATAAATTTTAAATATAATCAAATTCCTAAAATCTCTTATATTTTCAAAAAAATAATTTCTTTCAAAAAATCATTTCTCAGGCTTGGGACCTCGGAATTCGATTTCGGGCATACACCCAAGTCCCATATTCTTCTACGAACCCTCCGGGACCGTCAAATCACGGGTCCGGATCCGTTTACCCAAAATATTGACCAAAGTCAACTTAAATTCAATTTTAAAGGCAAATTTAGCATTTTTCTCAGTTTTTCATATAAAAGCTTCCCGGATATGCGCCCGGGCTGCGCACGCAAAACGAGGTGAGATAAAAGGAGGATTTCAAGGCCTCAGAACACTGTTTTGACATATTAAATAAGGGATGACCTTTTGGGTCATCACATTTATGATTCATAATAGTGTGCAAAGTTTAGTCTATTTTTTTTATAAACACAATATTTCCAATAATCTCAAAGTTTTGGTGTAAAACAATAAATTCGCCGGTCCTATTATTACATAGAAGGAGCCCAATATGAAAATGTTCAAACTTAAAACCCAA
Organism: Nicotiana undulata; assembly: GCA_005239495.1. Taxonomy (NCBI): domain Eukaryota; kingdom Viridiplantae; phylum Streptophyta; class Magnoliopsida; order Solanales; family Solanaceae; genus Nicotiana; species Nicotiana undulata. The sequence goes on along the minus strand of ML274022.1, from coordinate 31,810 downwards.
CCGAAATAACCGAAATTAGAAAAACCGAACTGAACCGACCTTATTTCAGTTCGGTTTCGATTACTACTTTTACAAAACTGAATAACCGAAACGAACCGACCGAACGCCCATCCCTTAACTTTAATTGTTGTACTACACTAGTCACTAGAAATTCAAGGAGGAAAAAAGATGAAGGACGAAATGGACTTAGTAGGCGTTTGGACATAAGAATTGTAAAATTTCAAAAAAAATAAATATATATATTCAGTGAAAATGGTATTTGAAAATTTTGGAGCTATTTTTGAAAATTTGTGAGTAATTTGAAGTGCAAATTATGAAAACAACTTTTTGGATTTTTTTCCAAATTTAACTTCAAGTGAAATTTCATGATCAAACACTAATTTCGAAGAAAGTAAAAAGGTGTTTAAAAAAAAAGTGAAACAATTTTATGGCCAAACGGGCCCTTAGTAGTTGAGTGACAAATGAGTAAAATTGTGAGTGGATAGTTTGATAAATAAAAAGTTACTTCAATCCTCAAAAAAATAACTTTTTGCTTTTATTTTCACGAAGAAATTACACATTTTTGCTTTCTCCAAGAAACATAAAAAAATTCTGCTACTATTGAGAATCACTTAACTTTAAGGGCAAATACCTTAATTCAGCAGAATAAGTAGATTCTCTTTTTAAAAAAAGTATTTCTCTTATGAAATAATAAAATAACAAGAATAATATTGCAGAGAAAGAGAGCGGAAATTATTATTGAATTTTGGGGTGATTTACAATGGGGTAAGACCCCTCTATTTATAGGGCAAAAATGACTTGGCCACAAAGTAGAACTCTCTAAAAGATAGACATTCACTCTAAATAGAATTCTATTTATAACACTCCCCCTTGAATGTCTATTCAACAAACAATGTGCCTCGTTAAAACCTTAACTAAAAGAAAACCCAGTGGGACAAAACCTTGTAAGGGAAAAAGAGTGCAACGCGCATTAACTCCCCCTGATGAGAGCATCAACTAACATCCTTGAGCCTTCGCATCCCAATCTTGTGCACTAGTTTCTTGAAGGTTGACGTCGGTAGAGATTTTGTGAACAAATCAACCATATTATCACTTGAACGAATTTGTTGCACCTTGAAATCATCATTCTTGTATACATATAATGTCTTCATATAATGTCGTGGAATAGCCTTTTCAATATCTCCCTAGAGGGAAAAATTTCCGCTATCACATTATTGTGCTTATAGTTATAGCAAGATACATATGTGAACAAATTACACGTAGGATGTGGTACTTCAAGACCAAGAATTATATATGCTTTAAGCAATTTAAATCCTTCCGGGATTGTCACATAAGTTAAGTCATATAAGCCGTATGAATGGACTTTAGATGCATATCAAGTTTTTATGTCATGCTAGACATAAGATAGATAAAAGTGATTGCACAAACAATTGACTTTATACTTTCAAATGTTTGAACTGCAGGTCCAAAACTATATGTCTTTCATATGAAACAAATTCTATTCGAATTGTGTCTCTTTCATTTGGCCAATATTTTTGTGTCCATATTCAACGGACTTAAGATCCTCATGTATACTTAGTGCTATGAAAGATGTTATCGACGAACATTTTATATCGGTTGCAATATTTTTATGTCATGTGATCCTTTAGATCACTTGCCTCCTTTATTATGATCATTTGCTCATTTTATTTATCAAGAAGTTTATTTGAACCGATTTGTCTATACGCTTTAAACGTACCATAGACTTTGTCCTTCTAGGACATAATAAGAGCACTTGTAATGAGAATATATAGTTACTTTCTTTGGGTCAGCAAATGCGTCTGACATGCTTTGCATTGTAGATGAATTATTTTTTATGAACTTCAAGTCCGTATTATCTTATTCGAGGATCAAGATGTACAAATGATAATTCTTCCACGTAACTTTTTCTCAATTGTTTATCATGTCTCCCCCTCATGTTAGAAAAACTAATTTTCTTCCTCAATTTTGGGAACTCATCTTTGCGCATTATGGTGTTTATCAAAATATACACTGCACATCAATAATAATAAGATAAAATTATTTGGTTCCTGACCATGAACCACTTGTGAGAGGAGAATGTAATATACTTTCATGTATAACATATATCAAACTGATATAGATAACTTCGTTCTCATAAGAAATAAGTTACCTATTAAGTGGAGGCACTCAATAAATCATTTTGCTAAACCAATTGTAATGTAAGCCAATTTATCAAGATGAACTATCTTGAACAAACAATCTGAAAATTATGCTCTAAACTAAATTATTGAGCAAGTTACCTCGTAAACACCAGTTGCAGGTTAATAATAATCGCACATGTAACCAACTCATAGATGCATCATATGTGGTATACATGGCAGGTGAATGCGCCCATATTCACATTTTATATTTCTAGCATTCATGGGATTCAATCCCAATTTTAGTTGGTCTATTAATTAATGAGAACAAGCATAATAAGAGAATTCGTAAAGAACTTTCTTGTTCTTTAATATTTATCCATGTGAATTCTCTTTCATTTTTACACATCATACTTAAATTGATATGGCTAAACCAATTATGCCAACTGAATAAATTATCAATATTGATAAAGTTCAGGTTTACACCATGACTTGTGCAATTATCAATAAACTCCAAGTTTATTATGATATGAGTTTTTATATCAATAAACATCCACTTTATTGTGGTATTCTTTTATTTGTGTAGTACAAACTGGAGAATAAAGCGGGTAACTTTTTACATACATATTACCCCGCTACAAGTTGTAGTAATAGAAGATATTAAATCTTTTATTTATTTATAATCTCAGTATAACCAATCGCTTTCCCGAATACTTTAGAAACTCAATAAGTTTCTTTGAGACTTATAGCCTGTTTGGCCAAGCTTTTTTTTGGGCCAAAAGTGATTTTTTTTGCCAAAAGCACTTTTGGCCAAAAATGGAAGTGTTTGGCCAATCCTTTGGATGGAAAAAGTGCTTTTGTGGAGAAGCAGAAGCAGTTTTGGAGAACCAGAAAAAAATAGTTTCTCTCCAAAAGCACTTTTCTCAGAAGCACTTTTGAGAAAAATACACTTAGAAGCAGTTTTCAAAAGCTTGGTCAAACACTAATTACTGCTTAAAAGTGCTTTTCAAATTAATTAGCCAAACATAAACTACTTCTCACCAAAAGCATTTTCTTTAAAAGTACTTCTGAGAAAAGTACTTCTCAAAATAAGTTGATTTTAGAAGCTTGGCCAAACGGGTTATTACTACAACATAATAAATTGACATGATAATCAATTGTATTCCTCGAAACTAGTAATAATTGGCTCTTCCAGAGCTCTCAATTAAATTAGTACTACCACATATTCATCAACATCAATGTGGTGAATATCACTTTCAAGGAGAAAGTAATAAATTATGGTCATTGTCAAAATCATATGCAAGATTTGTTTCTTGTATTAGTGTTATCCTTTAGTAATCACATTGCCAGAATATTTTGGCGTACAATAGGTACGTCACCAATCACCATTCATGGCATAATAATGATATTATTTTCTTATATCATCTCAAACCCCCCTTTTAGAGGTGAGTGTGATACTACCACTAGTACGTTCATATTCTTCCAAGAATGAATATGTATTCGTAAATCATATGTTGTCACATTCACATCATGAATGGACCATACTCATCCATATGTGCTTTACAAAATCTCATGTCAAATTGATGACAAATATTACTTTCAAAGAGTGAAAGATTATTTTGAGAATTCTTATTATTCTCATTATCACAAATATGACGATTATAATTTCGTCTATTGCCACGTCCACATCCATTGATACCTTCATGGTAACAATTTGTCTTCTTTCAGACTTATCACATATTGCTATCACATTCTCTTAAGGGGAATGAGAATGAAACAAATTCAATGGGACGGGTTTCCACTTTTTTGCCCACAATCATACATGAACTTGATCATGACAAGACATAGAAATTTTATCACTTTGGTGGTTATAATTTCTTGCAAACTCTATAGGAGTTATAATCAAAGTTTATTATCTTTGCTTGCATTTAAAATCAAATTATAGAATTTCAAGAATTTAAAAGAGAAAAATAAAGTAAAATACTTACCTTAAATCAAGAATTTAATCATGAAGGAAGTTCATGGAACAATTGACACTCATTATGCTCAATCCCAAAACTTCTACTCAATTGGTTAGAGTCCCGTGCTGATAATGTGTTATGAAACAATAAAATACAAGAACAATATTGCAGAGAAAGAGAGAGGAAATTCTTATTGAATTTTGGGGTGATTTACAATAGGGTAAGACCCCTCTATTTATAGGGGGAAAATGACTTAGCCACCAAGTAACAAACCCTAGAATCTCTCTAGAATATAGACATTCACCATAAAAAGAATTCTATTTATAACAATTTCTTATTTCTCAAAAGCTTTGGTCAAACATGTAATATGCTAGGATATTCCTACCTTCCTCGCTTAACCATATGCGGAACTATTTTTTATATGTGAACTTCATTGACAAAATATCAAGAGATCGAGAGCAACTCTACACCAGCGCGAAAGCTACAAAATAAGCATAAGACCATTCTTGAATCTGGTTGTTATAAGCCTGGATAAAACCAATGTACCAGACTTGTAACAGTTTGCGCAAGGACCTGTTTCTAGAGGGACATATAGTTATGTTGATTTTGAACATCTAAGAACAAATTACAGAAGCGGAATTAGGTACTTTTACGCTATGTTGCTAGAACTTTCCGAAAATATCGCCGGATACTGATCACGCCCAACTCTAGTCCTAAAAAGGATAAGCGGTCGCTGCAAATATAATCCGGCCTAAAAGTCCGAAATCGAATCCCACAGAGAACTAAGGCTTAGCTACAGTTGTTCAATATTGCTAAGAAATACAAGTCCAAATAATATCCTAATTATAGAGATTATAATATTTATTTCTAACTAATTAACTAACAACTATTATAGAGCAGTAAAATTATCACCTCCCGTTCAAACTTTTCTTCCTGTTAAATTCTGAAGCATTTTTTCATAATGTCTTAAGAGCAGTTTAATTATATTGGGGGGGGGGGGGGGGGGGGTGTGGGGGGGAAAAATTTTGTGG
>ML274022.1:0-25324 GCA_005239495.1 Nicotiana undulata | reverse complement strand
GGAGGGGGGGGGGGGGGGGGGGGGGGGGGGGGGGGGCTGTAATTTTTGATGTATAGCGATCTTTTAATGTGCGTTATACTCATTTGAATTATTGTTATGTCAGTTACGTTATTGGTGGGCCCAGAAAGAAGTATAGCACGGTGATTTTGTGCACTATATAGGTTTTAGCGCTCTATTTTTATGCGCTATACCTTCCAGGCCGAAAATCTGTGCGCTATACATGTGTAACGTGTGAATATACTGCGCCTTAATGGCTGAAAGTACCGTTAATGTATAGCGTAGTATATTTCCGCGTAATATATAAATATGTAACTCTTTTTCTTTTTACACATTAACGTCACTTTATCCAAAAACCCAATAATTGAGTTATGGACTCCGTGAAAAGAGGAAATTTCTTTAATTGGATAATTAACAACTGTCGGTAAAATGAACTGCCTACTTTCCATAACAACGCCAACAACAGGAATTTAAGCGCTGAGATCACTAACCAATGTTTGGTTAATTATTTGCCAGTAAAAAAGGAAACGATCAAAAGCAGGACCTTCGAATATCGTACGGAAATCATAAATCATGATAAAAATTGTTCTTGTTCATTAACCAATTATTAACCAAACAAGCAAAAGTGCAAGAATCAAATATTGGCAAAGGATATATATAGTTGCATATCTTCTATTATGCCGAATGTTATTTCATGGCGTAGTTCCATCTCAACTGTTGCTAACATAAAAGGAAGACATAACAACGTCATAAAAGAATCGTTCAGAATCTCTTCAAACCTCATGTGAGCAATTATTTCAGTTGAACTATGTATACGGTAAAAATTGAAGACGTTCGAGCCTGAAGGTTTGAGGAACATTTCTCGATTTTAAATTGGGATCGAAGTATGTTCGATCTCAGCGAATAGGGAGGTTGAGATATCGGGGTCAGACTGGATCGACACCGAGTAACCGAATCACGAAATATTCGCGCTCAATCATCGATCCCGACGAAAATTTCGGAGCCGGTAGAACTATTAGTGGTTAACAATACCAATCATGTATCTTACTTTCGCAATTAGAATCATTCCTTTTTTAGGATTCCTCTACTCTATAAAGAGGAACCCTATTCATTTGTAAAGGCATCATCACTGTTATCACAACACTCTAAGTTCTTACTCTTACTACTGAATACAAAGCTCTTTATTTACTGTTAATTATCCGTATTTGAGTTGTTCATATTATTACCGTTGTTCTTACTGTTCTTGGCAAACCACTCTCGACTCTAATCCAGATCGAGGTCGACGACTTATAATCACACGGGTTTGATTCACATAAATTGTTCAATTTATTTATTTGCCTCGTTATTTACCAATTAGCATTGAATTGGATCGCATATCCTTGTAACCACATTATAAATTTAATTGTTACTCGTATTTCGAGGTAAACAAACTAAATCAAACGATCTCATTCGTTTCAAACCTAAGGGTCTGTTTATTACGAACTTATACAAACAATTCGTGCTCAAGAACTTAATAATCGGTGATACGACCTAAGGGCTTACCTTATCCTATAAAATAATTCAAGCTTGGCTAATAGAGACAATTCATATATCGATTTGAAACATGCCATCCCCGAGACGAACTCCCAAACCAGCTTCAGAATCGGGGACTTACCCCAGAAAAATAAAAAGCCTACGGGTTTATTTCGGTCGCAAACTAAACTAAAAAGAATATTTCAGTGGAGATAATTAAAATTTACAAGGACACATAGACATCAGAAAATATCTTTCATTGCACCAAAAATATATGTACAAAAGGGCCAACCAAGGCCTTACAAAAAAAAAAGTAAGAAAAAAGCTAACTATTATCGGGGCCAACCCCCTCCACATCAGCTTCTCCCCAAGCAGCTTGGTCGGGGGCATCTTCATCGGTAACCTCGCTGCCATCTTCTCCACTATCGAACCCGTCGTCATCATCATCTGAAGAGACGAGTTGCATGGCCTCGACCTCGAGCTCTTTGGCCCGAGCAATCTCTTCGGAAAGGTCGCCACCCCGAGATTAGACTTCCTCGAGGGTTTCCCTCCGGGATCGGCACTTAGCCAATTCACGACATCGTTGCTCCCAATCAGAGGCCTCCATAAGCTGGGCTTGAACTGCCACGACATCAGCCCGGTACTGCGCTATGGATTTATCTGCCCTGGCTTTGATGTTTTCAATTTCAGCCTCGGCCTCGCCAAGTCCGGTTTCGAGCTCTTCGACCCTTTTCGATAGAGCATAGCTACTTTCTTTGAGATCTAGGAGCTGGGCCTTCGCTGAAGATAACTGGGCCAAAGCTGCTTCTTTTTCAACGGCTAGGCGGTCCATGTTGGCTTTCCACCAATCAAAATCGGTCTTGACCTGATCGACCTCCGCCCGAAGGAGTCCGATCTTCTCCACCTTCTGCTGCAGGTGAGATTTCTAAGAGTTAACCTCCACAGTCGAGTCGACCCCATGTTGTATCAGCAAGGAAGTTACCTGCTTATTCAGCTCAACCTCCTCCTCATGCGCCTTGGTCAGTTCCGATTGGAGGTTCTTTATGACCTCGTCTTTTTGGCCGCAAAGACCCTTCAGAACGTTCATCTCCCTTGAGACCCTCAAGAGTTCGGTTTCACACTGACTGAGATCGGATCAGAATTTAGCAGAAGCCTGTATAGAGGAAAAGAACACATGTTAGCCAAAAAATAAAATATAAATGAGGACGACCGAAAGTCAAGTAACACTTACGTTAGAGAAAAGGCGATGGGCCTCCGCCGTGAGGACCGAAGCATCAGTGATTTGGGAGGCATCATCGACCCCCAAGAAGCAACCTGAAAAGGATCACCAGCGCTGGAGCCTTCGCCGATCTCAGGGGTCTTAAACCTTTGGGCATCCCTGATCGCCCCTTCAGAAAAGATCGGCATGGAAGACGTTTGACCTATTGTCATGGCCTCGAGCGAATCTCTCGGAGCATTCTGATCGATATTCCCTGTCTCTGAACCGGCCTATCCCGGTGTAGAAGTCGACGATCGAGATACTACCTCGACCTCGGGATATTTGGGGTTCACCCCCGATTTATTTTTCGAAGCCTCCTCTCCGTGAGGCTCACTTGCAACGGGCGGCAGTTCAGGATGTGTAGCATCCTCGATGGCTTTTCGAGTACGGGATAGCGGCGCCGAGGAGTTTTCTTCCTCCTATTCCTCGTCCTGGTCCCTTAGCTTATGGGACGTCACCGTCATAAGGTTGACTGCTTTCTTCCTCACCCTTCGAGGTTTTGGCTTAGAGGCCTCGGATTGGGAGGTGCTTTTCCTTTTCTTATCCTTTCCCGGCCCTAGAGCCGGGGATTCAACTTCGCCACCTTTGCTCGAGGGCCTCATGATGGCATCTTTGGTGAAACCTATATAAAACAGAGATTAACAATGGGAAAAGGGGGATAGTAACTTCGAAATACACGAGAAGGGACCTTACCGTGGTTCTTGGCTTCCCACTTGCCTTTGCACAAATCTCTCCACACTCTTTCAGCTCGGGTCGAGGTGGAGGCTAGCCTATGTATCCAATCTTCAAAGACGGTCACCGCCTCGGGCATCCAATCTTCGGCTGCATACTCAAACAAAAACAATCTACTGGGACACCGAACCAAAAGAATAAAGGATACTCACGTTTGGCTTTCCACTCCTCGGGGAACGACATCTTGTCTTAAGGTATAATATCACAGGTCCTCACCCGTATAAATCGGCTCATCCAGCCCCGATCTTTGTCTTCGTCGAGGTTAAAAAATAAAGCTTTGTTCGCCCTACAGTTAAGTCTGATCAACCCTCGATAGAGCAGGGGTCTATACAGTCATATGAGATGGTCCAATGTGAACTCCAATCCCCCGGCCTTGTTGGATTAGTAGCGCAACATGATCACTGCGCGCCAAAGCGAGGGGTGGAATTGACCAATTGTAACCTTGTACCTCTTGCAGAAGTCGAAGACCGCGGGGTCGACGAGACCCATTGTGAAGGGGTAAGTATACACACTCAGGAACCCCTTCACATGAGTGGTGATGCTCTCTTCAGACGAAGGAATTTGCACCACCACCTCCGGGCCCAACCTGCAATCTGCTTTAATGGTATCGACATGGCCCCTGGTAATTGAACACATGTACACCGACATGTGCTCGCAACGGCCCGACACCGACGAGGGATTATCGACCTTAAAATCGGTCCTGAGGATGCAGGAACCGATTACATATTCGTGAGCAGCCGGTTCGACCAGCGTTTTATTGTCGGTCGGTTGAGACGAAGAAGACGAAGCTTTCTCCTTTTGTGGTACTGTCTTGGAGGTCTTTGCCATTAGTATACGAGTTGAGAGCAAAGGGAAGGATATGGAGCCGGTGGTTCCGGTGGGAGCATCGATGGTTTGATGAACAACGGTGAATAGGAAATGAAAGGGTTTGTGTGATCAAAAGGTTGTGATCAAAGAAAAGTAGAACTTTAAATCTATTATAGATCTGGTATTTATAGGTTCAAAACGGCGGTTCAGTGTCGCCAGTGGCCGACCTACGGCTGACATGCACTTATGGCTCTTGGGGACAGAACCGACGGGACGTTTCGGTCAGATCTGTTGCCTATGTCATAAGAATGATGCCATGGTCGAGGTATGAAGAAAATCGAGGCTCGAATCGTTTCTTATTTTTTTATTCTAAGAAACGCGGGGACTATCTGTATACGGTAAAAATTGAAGACGTCTGAGCCTAAAGGTTCGAGGAGTATGTCTCGATTTTAAATTGGGATCGAAGTATGTTCGAGCTCAGCGAATAGGGAGGTTGAGATATCAGGGTCAGACTAGATCGACACCGCGGTAACCGAATCACGAAATACCCGCGCTCAATCATCGATCCCGGCGAAAATCTCGGAGCCGGTAGAGCTATTAGCGGTTAACAATACCAATCATGTATCTTATTTCCGCAATTAGAATCATTCCTTATTTAGGATTCATTTACTATATAAAGAGGAACTCTATTCATTTATAAATGCATCATCACTCTTATCACAACGCTCTGAGTTCTTATTATTACCGTTGTACGTTCTTACTGTTCTTCGCAAATCACTCTCGACTCTAATCCAGATCGAGGTCGACGACTTATAATCACACGGGTTTGATTCACATAAATTGTTCAATTCATTTGCTTTGCCTCATTATTTACCAATTAACATTGAATCGGATCGCATATCCTTATAATCCCATTACAAATTTAATTGTTACTCGTATTTCGAGGTAAACAAACTAAATAAAAAATCTTTTCTTTTTCTTATATCTTCAATCCAAATAACTAATTGGCTTCTATCCATCTGCCTTTTATTTATTTTGGGTTTTCTCGATCTTTTTTATTACCAGAAACATAGAGAAGAAAGCGTTTAAGGGTGATGCATATTAAATTACGTTTAAAGGGTTACAATTTCTCAAAAGTGAAAAGGAAAAAACACCTTATATAAAAAGTCACCACTTTGCAATCGCATTGCAGCTTAGATGTCAAGATGATGAATACGACGTAATATATAATTAGGATGGGAACTGGGATACGTTTATCATAATAAACATCACAGAAATGGAAAAAGAGTAAAATAATAGAAGCACCAATTCTGTTCTTTTCAAATAAAAGCACACCATAATTTGTTCGAAGGTTTTTCTCAATCACAGACGCTGTCGTTGTCGTTGTCCCTTTTGCCAGATGAATGCAAATAGAGACTGCGAGACATAGAAGAACTTGATATTTAATTGAAAAATAATATTGTATAGCACCTCTCAAAATAATAGCCGAAAATATATATATGTTTTTGTATATATATACATTTTGTATGTTTATACAAAAATTATACAAATTTTATAACTTTTTCGGCTACCAAATGTAAATAGTTTTTGGCACGGTCTAAAAGTGAAAAAAGCCTATTTAATTCGCATGGACGAAATCCTTGCACACCGGAGTAGTCAGGGGCATTTGCACCTATACCCACTTTTTTTATCACGTTTTAACTTATACATGCTTTGCAAAAAATTGCAAGCATACCTACTTTTTGCATAAACTTCAGGCATACGGGCCTGAAGTAGCAAAGGCAATCACACAAACATCAGCATTCTAAGAGACGAGCCTGAAAGTTGATTGTAATTGCTGAACTTAAGCATTCTACTAACTGGAGTTTTGTTCTCTATTTGTTGTACTTAAGTATGTTTTAGCTGAAGTTTGTCCTGGATTCAATAGTTTTGTCGTAAAGTTTTTTCAAAAACTTCAGCAAAAGATGCTAAAGTTATTTAGTTCATTTGTAAAAACTTCAGCATTAAATAAGCTGAAGTTTTGCACGGGTAGCCGGAAGAAGGAGCGCCTGAAGTTAGGGGTGGGCATAAAATCCGAAAAACCGAATTCCGAACCGAACCGAATTAATTCGGTATTTCGGTATAATTCGGTATTAATTTTTCGGTATTTCGGTTCGGTTTTCGGTATTACAATTTTAAAAATTCGGTATACCGAATATACCGAATATACCGAAATTTTAAGTATATTTTTTTTTTGGACCCTACCTATACTAACACACCTAGTGTCCAACCCAATGTAATTCCCATTTCCCGTCGCCCCAAGCCCAGCCCAATGTAATTCCTAGTTGGTACTTCTTGTGCTTGTTCTAGACTGCTGTGAATCACAGTGAATGTGATGTAGCGTTTGTAGCGTTTATAGAGCTGTTTCTAAATGCAACAGCTTTTGTAGCGTTTTAAGGCATTTTGGGTGTTAGTTCACTTTCTATTATGTTTTAGCTTTAGTAATTACTGCATCTTCTTAATTATTATCGTTTGTTCCTGCCAAAAGATATTTTCTACTCTATGTGCTCTTTTGGCGAAGGGTATAAAGAGGATATTTGCGTTGGTATTCATAAACCGAATACTTTACCGAAACCGTACCGAACCAAAATAATAAATACCGAACCGTACCGAACTAATTTGGTACGGTATTTGGTATACACAATTGATAAACCGAATACCGAAATACCGAACCGAAATTCTTAAAGACCGAACCGAAATACCGAATGCCCACCCCTACCTGAAGTTGTAAAACTTAGGGTATAAGTTAAATAATTTTAAAAATATGGGTACAAGTTAAATGAGGGCGACCAAATAGGACGCCCCGTGCAACTTTTACGAGTACTCGTTACTAAGCCCAATGGGCCAGTATCTAAATTGACCACTTAACGCGTAGAGCACAGAAATTCTCTCAACAGACAATACAAGCACAGAAATCAAACCATGCATCTCTCCAGCATTATAAGTGGGCAGGTTCCAGTGAACACAACTATCCAGTATATATGAAAAATCAACATGTTGCACATTAAAAAGGTTAAATGTTAATCTTGCTACATATGCATGATGTTAAGATTATGCTACATATATATATATATATATATTTTTTTTTTTTTTTGAAGCCCCTATAACAATCTCCCCTTTACGTTTACCCTCCTGATCATAATATATAACCTTCACCAACTAGATACTAAGAGAAATCAACGTAACTCTACACCAGCTTGAAAGCTATAATCAAGCATAACGGCGATTCTTGAATCTAGTTGTTATAACTTATAAGCCAGGATACGGTCCAAATCAGACTTGAAGCCTAAATTAGACATAATGTCTCTTCATTTTTATGAACCAAATTATGGAGATGCAAGGTTCCTTTGATATATGATCACTGCAATTTAAATGAAGCTTAAACAAGTTTTGAAATTTTCATCTTCAATGTCCAAGCTAGGATATTTTAGCTAATGATTCCTTTATTTTACCCTACTACTTGGATAAGCAAGGCCTAATCAAACAGATGTAGGTCATGAATGCCTTGTGAAATTTGATCTTTGATCACCAGTCTATTTCTTGGTGACTTCCAATTCCTTTTATATAGTATGAAACAAGAACTAACACCTACCTTTTTTTCTCTTCCACTTGGCTCTCTTTAGGTGAATTGGTTCACATAACAATGCCAATATTTAAGAGAAACACTGACCGATATGATGTTTGATTAATTAATTTGCGAGCACTAGCAATGATAATCTGTCAGCTAAAATGGAAATAATTAACAAAACGAAATCATAAATCAAAAACCATTATTATGAGTTTTGAGTTTGACCACACACAAACCAACCGACCTTTAGGCAGTGGGATATGACTTTGATAGTCCCCTATGTATATATTTCTTCTTTAACATGTTGGGGTTAGGAGTAATCTAACCCCAATACTACGCATACTAAATTCTCCGTTATTTCATAATCACTGAACTTGTAAACTAACAGGCACTAAAACAAAAGGATGAAGCTAATCTGCAGAAGTCCATTCTCCAACTTCTCTTCACATTTGGATCACAATTTCAGTTGCAGACCTTGCTGCTCTCTCCAGTGGCCGAAGACAATTTCATCCAAGGTAAATTGTAGTCCACAGTTTTCATCATTTTCCCATGGGAACCAGAAATATCAGCATTCTCGTCTGGACCCCTTTTTTTCTTGTTCTCTTTCAGTAACACGCCAAATAGTTTCAGAGTATCTCCCTTTTCGTCATCGTCTTGATCATCGTTACTACCTTGTTCTTCCAAATCTTTAACAGCTCCAATTACCTCCTTGACCAACTCCCCATGGCTGGACCCTGAGGTTCCTTGGCTCATGATACGGTTGATCATGTCAGGTGCAACCTTCACATACTGATTCAAGAAAGCCACTAGCTCGTCACACTGTTTTTTGGCCTGCGCGAGCTCAGAGCTCAGCATCTGGTTATCTTTCTTTAGCTTCTCGTTTTCGTCCGACAAGTCTGTGAATTGGGACTTTCCTGGGGTATCAACAGACCCCGGGTTCTTTGAGTCAGGGGAAGAGGTGGAACTTGAACCTAAGTCTTCCCCCGAATTGTCCGGAGATGCTGATGTGCCTGGTGCCACGGACTTTCCACCAGCTGGGGTCGGTGTCACGGTTTTCCGACGGCGTATTGCTGTGAGGAGCTCCTTCTGTCCTCTTTTGAAGTTCTCGTTAGCAAATTCCCATTTGTCTGGCACAATCTTTCGGAAGCCCTGCAAATATAAGCAAAGTCAATATATTGAGTGCATGAGAAAATCGAGATGTTTTTGTGACCAAGAAGAGTCACAATGTTATAGGAATCTAAGTTATCTTCGCAATAGTTCTTTTGCAATTTGTATATAAGCTATGGCACTGAGTTGCTGCTATTCACCAACACACCTTAGTGAAGAAAAAGATTGCTCTTTTGGGTGAATATAAAGTTGAAAAAACGTACAATCCTCTCAATCAAAATAGACTATCATGGATTTGATGTTTGCAAGTGATATCAAAGCGAGATGCATGCACTCAAGGGCATGATCTAGTGATGAATAAAGTGTGTTAGAATTTCAGGTTCAAATCACGACATATGTACAAATACTAATAGATGATTTCTTCTCATCTATCCAAGCCTTAGTGGACAGAGTTATTCGATACCTATGTTGGTTGGAGGCAAGCACGTAATCTAGATGAGTTTCTTGGAGTAAGATTCAATTAGTCAACTACCTTGCTTTTTCTCTTTTATTTTCTTCTTAATTTTATTTTAATAATTATCAACTGCTTTATTACCTCTTTGTTGACAGTGAACGTTTGTCTTTTTCGCTTCTAGAGGGTTAGACTAGGTAAGAGAGCTATACAAACAGCTTAAAAAAAGACTAAAAACACTTAGGAAGATTGGGATGATTATAATATCCCAACTTACACAAAAGCAATGCAGCTAAAATTGACCAACTAATGTTCACACTGCAGGTTCACATTTTATCACGTTTAGGTCAATAACACCTCATTTCTCCGTCCATGGGTGGTTAGGAAGCTTCGCCATTTTTTCTCCGCCGTTAAATTGGAATATTGAAAATATATAAGTAGCGTTTTGCTGAAGACAAAGAAAAAGTATACTTAAAGCTGAAGTATAAGAGAGTATTCGAAAGTTAAAACATGAATTTTATTGGAAGTAAAAACAATTATTTCACTTAAAATAGAATATCACCAATATTTTTAATAGCCAAATCTTGTAAATTCTGAACTTCAAAATATATGAAAAAACAAAAATATCTCTGAACAAATCCCAGCTACGGATAGGACAATTTTACTAGCAGTAGAACGTTCTGATAGGGACACATATCGTGATCCACGTTTCCCAATTGGGTTTGGCCACCAATTGTGACCTCCTTTGGATCTTTTCGGGTCAAAAATCCACAAGGATCAATCACGTAAATTCAGGCAGGTGAGGATGAGGCATTGCTTCTAGAGTTTTCCTAGCTCAAAATCCTACGTTATCCCATGAATGCTTAAAAAATGTTATTTTAAAATTTTTGCATAAAAATATTAATAAAAAGCCAAATGCACAAAATATCTATGTGAACACATGATTTCAATGTAGGTTCTTGATGTGATTCAGAATAAAAGTAGGGTTTCACCGCTTAAATTGATTATATAAAGACAACTTTTTCATTAATTGAAAATTCCCCTTCTATTTGTCATGTATATCACCACTTAATTAAAATTGAATAATATACACTCTCACTCCCACTTTGAATTGTAAACGTTTAAAATTAAATACTTAATATGAACAGGATATGCCTTTTTCTCTCATCGAAAGGGTACAATATCGCTATTTCTAAAAACTTGGACGGAAAAAAAAAATTCCATTGTGACCGAATATGATATAATTACTTCAAACTTTTGGCCTAAGTAAAAGATGAAATATCCATTTGATACCAAATCGTTCGGAGTAGATTTCTAGAAAGTTCCCGAAAGCATCCGAAACTATGTTTTCAGTATAATATCTTTTTCTCTATATTTACATATTTCTTTGTTATCCAATCGGAAATTGTAATTGATTAAAGAAATCCTGCACCCAATTAATGAACAGCTCAAACAATAGAACCGATCTATTCAAAAAAAAAAACTAATAAGGATATTATACGCAGAAAATTACATGTGAAAACTAATAGGCTGTTTGGCCAAGTTTGTTTTGGCCAAAAGTATTTTTTCTGTCAAAAACATTTTTGACAAAAAATTAAGGTGTTTGACCGAGCGTTTGGAAGGAAAAGAAGTGATTCTGAAGAAAAAAACAGTTTTGGAGGAGTAGAAAATGTAGTTTGTCTCCCAAAGTACTTTTCTGAAAGGCACTTTCGAGAAAAATATACCTACACACAATTTTCAAAAACTTGGAGTCAAACACTAATTAATGCTTAAAAGTATTTTTTAAATTAATTAGTCAAACACAAACTACTTCTCACCGTGATCACTTTTTTAAAAGATACTTTTGATAAAAGCACTTGTCAAAATAAAGAAGCTCGGGTTGTTAGATGATGAAGTGAACAGTAAATGTATACAATCAAGAATTTAATCACCGGTAAGAAATTTAAAGAGAAAATTAAAAGAGGAGAGGGTAAGAACGTACATAGGTGTTAAGCTGACGAACGAAGCTGGAGAAATTGTTGTGCTTAAAGTAAGTGGGCAGCAAATCCTTTGCAAATTCAGCAGTTTTCCAGACTATAAAAGTAGTGCCACTCTCGTTCCATGATACGACGTCGTCGGTGGTCGCATCATCTACCAATTGGTACGTCTTCGTCAGAAACGGTGCCGGAACTGTCCTCTGCGACATCCCTTGTTTTACCCCTGTATTTCCTCTGTTTCTCTAAACGCCTATGAACTTACGAAGATTTGGGGTAATTATGAGTTAGTTGAAAATGAAAAGGAAATTAATAGAGAAGATCCTAGCTAAGGAAAATTAGAAGGAGCAATAACTGAAAAGCAAAAGGGCAGTGAGGAATTCCCAATCCCAAACATAGAAACCGAATAGAAAAACCATAGAATGAACAAGGTTGTTTTTGGGGCGATTGATTATGATCTTAGTTTCTTCCATTGGCTGCTACTTTGCCAATCTTCACCAAGAACAACACGACCATAACTATCTTTGGCTAATTCTAAAGCTCTGGAATTTTCAGCCTTTTCAGTTTTCTCTCTTCTTTAAGCTGAATAATGGAATTGCAAATATTAGTAGGAGGAAATGGTAGAGAAAAGATGAAGGGACAGCAAATATAATACGGAGTTTCTAGAAATATTTAGAAGACTTTTCTGGAGAGGAACAAAGTCTAAGACGGTCCCATACCAAATGAAAAATACGCGCTTTTGTCGCATAGTGACAGCTTACCTTTTTTTTCTTTTCCTTCTTCTCTTTTTCTTGACAACGTATCCTTCTGATGCTAAGCACTATCCATTTACAATTACGAAGTTGTGAGTTTGAGTTACGCAAAGAGTAAAGTGAGGAGTTCTTAAAAGAAAGAATATTGAAATTTTATTGAAAATAGTTTCTCTACCTTCAAGTATGAGTAAAATTTGCGTATACACTACTATCCTTTCAAATCCACTAATAAAATTATACTGGATTGTTGTTGTTCTTCTTTATCTTGTTCTTAGTTTAAAAATTAATGAAATGCGTAGAAATCCACTAGGAGCAAAAGTGGGTGACTAATTCTTATTGACAAGGTTCCATAAATTGATAGATACCAACAATTTGATAGATAAGTGTTAGTGTTAAATTTCAATTCATTAGGTGATGCATATTCATATTCATATTTTTTGTATGGTAAAGTTGGTTTTTCTTTTTGGGTCCGAGAATATCAAACTAGTCTTAAAACATACAGTGGCATTCAAATGGGTAGCCTCGTGATTAATAAAGTGAATGAATATAGTATATTTCAGGTCTAAAATAATAGATTGTTTTTTTTTATTTGTTCGAGTAAGTTATTCGACATTTATATTGATGGAAGGCAATATATTTATAGTAAATTTTGTTAAGGTGCACATAAATTGGCCCATAATATCATTATTATCGTAGTGTTATATTATGATTAAAGTAGGAAAATTACTAGATATGTCCATTTATAAGTAGCTTATTATAAAAATTAATTAATTCACACAATATTATTAATTTTAGTCAAATGTTATCAATATTAGTCAATTAGCTATTTATAGCTAAAAAAAGTCAAATCTTTGCTTTCTTTTGAGTGAGTGTTATTAGAATATATTGAGTACATCTTAAGGAGTTTGAATTTCAGTTTTGGGATGATTTGGAGGAGTTTTGAATTGAAAATTCGAAGTAGAAGATGAAACGTGAAAAAAAAATGATGTGTATCATATATGTATCATATTTGTATCAAATGTGTTTCACATGTATATTTGTGTATGTGATACATGTGCCACAGAAGATATTTTTTTTTACTCGATTTTAACTACGAATTTTGATACCAAATTAGTCCAAATCACCTCCAATCTTCCTCAAACTTTGGATATTGACCATGTTTATTCTTTCAATGAATTTCTACCATAAACATTGAAAAGGGTTCTTTTTAGGATTAGTTACCTCCTATAGCAAAGGTTGATACCTTATTTATTTTAAATAAATATCCTTTTAAAAAATTATATTCCATAACTACCTTTTGATTTTTATAGCCAAATATCTATTTATGGTCACCTCCTACTCTTAAGCCATAAAATACCCCTTGTATTATTTTTCTCTTTCAGATTTTCTCCACCCTCTCTCTCTCAACTCCAGTCCTTCTCCATGAATACAACCACGATTCTCCCAAGTACAGATCGAAACCACGATTTCACTTCATACGTTAGTGCTCCTTCAAGTCCAGGTCGTGGCCAACCACACAATGGCTTCTATTACAGTGCTCTGGCGAGTCCTATGCACTTCGTTTTGTCAACTACTAGCGTGAAGAAGAATGTTGTTTGCACTTCAATTTCTTCTCCTTCCGAAGATTTCGACTTCTCCGCTAGGATTACTACCGGCGGCGGCGGCGCGGATGGATCCATAAACTATGCCGACGAGTTTTTTCTGAATGGCCAGATCCGGCCGATGAACAGTGATATTTCGAGTCCAAAAATTTGGCCCATTGTATCACGAGAAACAAAACTCTATATAAATCTCCGTCTTCCTCTTCTCTTCGTCGTTCTAGGGTTCTGCCCAATCTGGTAGAGTCTGGCATATTCTCTCACGATATTGATAGTTCATGTATTTCAATGTATCTCGATGTATTTCATTGTCCATTTTTTTAAAATTGTATTTCAATGTATCTCGCTGTATTTCCATGTATTTCATTGTATTCATTGTCTTTTTTATTGTATTTCAATGTATCTCGTTGTATTTCATGTATTTCACTGTATTTATTGTCTCTTTTTTCCCCATTGTATTTCAATGTATCCCACTGTACTTTATTTCATTGTATTCACTGTCTCGCTATATTTCATGAATGTATTCATATGTTTTTTTAATTAATGTATTCAGATGTATTATATGATTTCTCTGAAGATTGCTATGCTTGGGGTATTTTTCGGCTGAGAATCTTTTTTATAACTGGAAATACAAAATTGTGTGTTATAATTGAGTTTGTTGAGTTATATTAGGAGTCTATTATGTTAATTGATTCACTTTTCGTTTAAAAACAGTGTAATACCTTATTTCACACCATGAATACAGTCGAATACACTCGAATACAAAAATCTGTCTAGCTGTAATCCTCTGTTTCACGCCTAGAAATGCTACTGTATTAATGAATACAATAACTTAAATACATCGAATACACTGTAAAAAAATCTAAAAATATAGCTATAGGAAGTAATATAGTAAATGGTAGCTACAACTAGCTAATAACCACTAAACACTAGTAGTTTGTGAAAATTTCTCTTCTTTTTACTTAGATTTTTTAATATATATATATATATATATATATATATATATATATATATTTCATCACCATGTTTGCTACCTTAGTCATGAAATTTTCTTTCCGTCTTGCATCTAATGTTGCTGACCACACTTAGAAATATGGAAGGAGATCTTTGTGTGTGATTCTTGAAGAGAAAGAACCTTATTTATTTGCGTTTTTGTCAATTTGTTGTTTATATGATCAGTGATTGAGATTTCACAACATGCAATCACGTTAAAGAAGAACACAAATTGATCTGGGAGAAGAAGAAGATAAAAACCATTTTGCCTCTGTTGAAGAAGGAAGAAAAGAGTGTAACGAACTTTGGGAAGGGTATTGTTCTATTTAACAGAACGCGTGCCCTTCTCATTTTCTAACTACTGGACCCTAAACTATTTTAGTTTACACTTAGGTCCCTCAATTAGTTTCTTAAAAAACTAATCACTTATTGTAACTTAGGCTCTTGATACTCCCCCTCAAACTGCAGAATGAAAAGCATCGAACATTCCCAGTTTGGACATTAATATTTAATGTTGTGCAACCCCAAGGCCTTTTGTCATCATGTCTGCTACCTGCTCTGTTGCGCATAGGTAGTGTGTGGATATCAGCCCATTCTTGATCTTTTTCCTTACAAAATGGCAATCAATTTTTATATGTTTTGTCCTATCGTGATAGATAAGATTTGCAGCTATTTGTAAAGCTGCCTTGCTATCACAAAACACCTTCACTAGCATTTGCAAAGATACACCAAACTCCTTCAGTAATCCAACTAGCCATACCAGCTCTGCACTGACTGCTGCCATACTTCTATATTCTGCTTTTGCAGAACTTCTACTGACTGTTTGTTATTTCTTGGATTTCCAGGAAATCAGTGATTCACCAAGCTTGATTACATAGCATGTCACTGATCTTCTAGTGTTTGGACATACTGCCCAGTCTGAGTCACAATAATCAGTAATCTCCTCCAATGACCCTTTCTTCAACAACACTCCTTACCTGGTGAGCCTTTCACATACTTCACAACTCTCATAGCTGCCTCTAGGTGTGACTGCTTTGGATGTTGCATAAATTGTCTTAGGACCTGTACTGCAAAGCAGATATCATGTCTGGTTATGGTCAAGTATATCAGCTTCCCAATCAGCTTCTGATAGCCCCCTACATCTGTCAACTCCTCATCTCCTTTGAGTCCCACATGCTTATCATAATCAATGGTAGTGAGCTTTTGATTTTGCTCAAGGGGTGAATTTGCAGGTTTTGCCCCACTGAGCCCCAATTCTGATATAAGTTCCAATGCATATTTTCTTTGATTCAGCAGTATCCCTTTGTGTGATCTCATAATTTCAATCCCCAAAAAGTACCTTAGTTCTCCCAAGTCTTTGAGTTTAAAGGACTTATGCAAAGTACTTTTAACCTCATGTATCATGACACTGATGCTCCCAGTAATCATCAGATCATCAACATAAATCAGTATAATCACCAAGTCTACTCCTGACCTCTTTGTAAACAAGGAATGATCATAGGCACTATGTATATACCCTGCCTCAGTGAGAGCATTAGTAAGCTTGATATTTCATTGTCTTGATGCCTGCTTGAGTCCATAAAGAGGCTTAAGCAACTTGCAAATATGAGACTCCCCCTACCTATGGAATCCTTGTGGAATAGTCATATATACTTCTTCATAAAGATCACCTTGCAAAAAAGCATTATTGACATCCATTTGAAACAATTTCCAACCATTAGAGGCAGCGAGGCTTATCATTGTTCTAACTGTAACCATTTTAGCAACAAGGAAAAATGTTTCATGGTAGTCAAGGCCTTTCTGTTGTGTATATCCCTTAGCAACCAAATGAGCTTTAAATCTGTCAACTTCACCATTAGCCTTGTACTTTATTTTGTATACCCATTTGGAACCAATTGCCTTCTTTCCCGGTGGCAACTCCATAACCTCCCATGTTTTGTTATCTCCAAGTGCTTGAATTTCATCTTGCATGGCTTGAATCCATCTTTCATCTGTAGAGGCTTCATGAACAGACTTAGGTTCTGCGAGAGTGGTGAAATTAGAAAGATATGCTTGATAGTGCTCTGGCAAGTGTGTGTAGCTAACATAGTTGGAGATTGGATAGGCAATGTGACTCGAGGGCTTCAATCCAGTAACGTAGTCTTTGAGCCAAATTGCAGGTTTGGTGCCTCTGGTGGACTTTATGAGAATAAGAGCAGTTGGAATAGGTTCAATTGGCTGCAACTCTTGTCCTGCTGCTTGTTGCTCCAGTAAATCTGTTTCAGCCTCCTGCATGATAGATAAAGGTTTAGCTACAATGTCAGAATCATCATCTGTTGGCTCATCTAAGCCTGTAATTGGTGGATCTGTTGGCTCATCTAAACTTGCATCTTCTTCTATATTCTCACTCCCTGGATCTATCTGTGTGTTAAATGGAACTCCATCATTGTGCATTGTTGGTTTATTAGTCTCCAAATCTGTTAGTGCAAGAGTAAATAGATCCTCTTGACAGACTTCTTCACCCTGGAAAGGAAACACATCTTCTCTAAAGGTTACATCCCCGCTGACAAAGAAAATGTTAGAATCTAAATAAAAAAGTTTGTATCCTTTTTGTGTCTCTGAGTACCCAACCATCAGTTCTCTTCTAGCTCCAGCAGCAAATTTATCTCCTCTAGGAAGAGTACTTGCATAACATAAATAACCAAAAGTCCTTAAGTGATCAATGGTTGGTTGTTTGCCATATAGTAACTCATAAGGGGATCTTTTGTTCAAAACTTGTGTAGGTATCTTGTTAATAAGGTATACTGCTGTTCTAACACATTCTCCCCAGAATTTGATTGGCATGTTACTTTGAATTCTGAGTGCCCTAGCAATATCAAGAATGTGCTTGTGTTTCCTTTGTGCCTCTCCATTTTGTTGTGGAGTGTAAGGACATCTACTTTGATGAATAATCCCAAGTGTACTAAACAACTCATTACATTGACTGTTAAAAAACTCTATGCCATTGTCTGTTCTCAAGATCTTGACCATCATACCAAATTGATTCTTCATCAGTGAAAGAAAGTCTTTCAACACAACAAAAACTTCACATTTTGATTTTATCAAACAAGTCCATGTATATCTGCTATAGTCATCAACTAAAGTAACAAAATATTGCTTTCTATCATGTGTTGCTATCTTGTAAGGTCCCTACACATCAGCATGCACTAATTGAAATACACAACTTGCATTGCTTGTACTTATTGAAAAGTTTAGTCTACTTTGTTTAGCTAAGGGACAAATGTGACATTCCTTTTGCATTTCTAACTTCACTTTATTCTTCAATTTTGGCAAGTGTTGCATAACATGTGTCGAGGCATGTCCTAGCCTTTGGTGCCACAGTGTGGTTGATACTCCTTCTTTATGAAATGAACTAGCAGCAACTACATCTCCTCTGCTGAGTATATAAAGTCCACAATCTTCCTTACCAATCCCCAGCACCTTGCCACTGTATAGGCCCTGGAATACACAAAAATCAGGGAAAAAGCATGCAGAGCAGCACAGGTCCTTAGTCAGCTTGGATACTGACAGTAAGTTAAACTTAAAATTTGGCACATATAACACATTCTTAATTCTCTGATTCTCTATAATTGTGGCATCTCCTGTATGGGTAATCTCATACATATCACCTGTAGGTGTTTGTACTCCAAAACTACTACTTTGTCCATCTATAGGTCTAATGGACTCCAAAACATTCTTGCAAAATGTTATGTGATGAGATGCTCCTGAGTCTATTATCCAATCATATACACATATATTGGATACATTAGACATCAATGACATAATACCTTCCATGTTTGAAGATCCAGACACCTGTGGTGGACCTGCTTTCCTCTCTTCAAGTGAAGCCTTTTCCAACAAGCCTACCAGTTGTTTGTACTGTTCTGTTGTGAGATAGTTTCCTTGTGATTGACTTCTACCTTCTACACCTACATCTAAGTTAGCATTATCAGCAAAAGCTTTGTATGTACCTAGATGCCCTTTCTTCTTGCTCTTAAAGTCTGGAGGATATCATATTATCTTGTACCAATTCTCCTTCAAGTGACCTTTATAACCACAATGCTCGCAGATCAATCCTGGCTTTTTGCCTTTGAACATTTGACCTTTTCCAGCAAGCATTGTCAAAGGCTCCCTGTTAGACTCTACAACTCCAAGTGTTCTTTGGCTTTCCTCCTGCACAACCACTGCATATGCTTGATTAACCGATAAAACTGGCCTTCTTTGCTGAATATTGCTCCTTACTTTGACTGTAGCTCTCATTAAGTACCATAAGAAATTGTAACAATCTTTGTCTCACCAAGTGCTCTACATAAGGCCTTGATTCTTCACAATCACAAGAGGGTAATGGTGCCAAAATGTCCAACTCATCCCATAGATCCTTCATTTTTGAGAAGTATGAAGTAATTGACTCTGTTCCTTGTTTCAAACTTGCAATCTCAGCCCATAGTTGGTAAATTCAAGTCAAAATATCCTTATCGAACCTCTCTTTGAATTCATCACATACTTTCTTTGCACTAGAAGCATACATGATGCTTGACACTAGTTCATTCGCTACTGTGTTGCTCAACCACGATAGTACGACATCATTACATCTCTCTCATTGCGTCTCCAATTCTCCTTTGTATGATCCTTTTACACATGTTCCATCCACAAACCCTAACTTGTTCTTCACCAACAGTGCAACTTTCATTGCTCTGCTCCACAGGGCATAATTCTCCGGTCCTGTGAGCTTCAGCGAGATCAATGATGTTCCAGGTGCATCTGAATCTCGAAGAAACAATGGATGATTGTGAGGTAATTGTGCAATTTCATTTGCCGCCATGATTGAACTCAAAATTTTCAACAGTTGCTGCTCCGATCTGTGTAATTACAACGATCGAGGCTCTGGTACCATGCCAATTTGTTGTTTATATGATCAGTGATTGAGATTTCACAATATGCAATCACGTTAAAGAAGAACACAAATTGATCTGGGAGCAGAAGAAGAGAAAAACCATTTTGCCTCTGTTGAAGAAGGAAGAAAAGAGTGTAACAAACTTTGGGAAGGGTACTGTTCTATTTAACAGAACACGTGCTCTTCTCATTTTCTAACTATTGGACCCTAAACTATTTTAGTCTACACTTAGGTTCCTCAATTAGTTTCTTATCAAACTAATCACTAATTGTAACTAACGCTCTTGATAGTTTTTATTTTTATATATACCTGATTAGTTTTAGTATGTATATGATTAATGACCAGATATTAGTAAATTTCTTATTTGAAACATTTATATAAGATTCCCATTAAAATACTAACAAGATAAAACATATGGAACAGTCGGCACCTTGGCAAGTGGATAGAGTTCTCTTTTTCTTCTTTCTCACCTAACAAACTCCAATTTGCTTGCACGCTTAATGACTTTCTTCTTTTCCTTTTTTCCTCGGGCCTTCTAATTATTTTTCATCTCTCTTTTATGTAATTTTTTTATCTTCCTCTATTTTTCTTTTTTGGTAATGATGCGGCCCTCCTTTTGATTCACCTTTTTTTTTAAGTCCCAGCCGCTACAGCCTTTGTCATTCGGGTGAGCACTTTGTGCGCATTGGTTAAACCCTTATTGAGTAATAGTCTGCAAACCATATAAAGGATGTAAATCGCACTAGGAAAATGTTGTACGACGGGCTCGACCCGAAAAACATTGAGGGGCGATCGATCCCAGGTGATTTGTATGATGACCGCCCTCCAAATCAACTGGGCCATCCCGAAGGAATTTTTGATTCACTTTTATAATAGCAAGAATTTAAAATCCATTACCAACCTACAATGTGTATGCTTCATATTCTTTTGACGAAAATATTAGGTATAATATTAGTATGGCAATTCTGGAAGAAGAAGGGAGGTAGTGCGTAATGTGAGACTTTCGTTTGTAATGTTTGGATGGGGTACGTACTTTGAAAGTATTGACAGATGGTTGGCCGCCAATTTAGAAGTTTGTAAAAAGGTATCAACTTTATGGGTTAAGTCTGTTATGTGAATGAAATTGTCAAGCGTTATGACAAAAGCGAGTTGTTAGGAGGACATGTGCTACTGAAGATATTATAGAAAATCTAGTAGAGTTCTATTCCAAATATGGATGAACTTTAGATGTGGATTTGGAGCTTTATAATAAATTTTATTTAAGAAAAACACCTTTTTTTCTCCTATTTATAATTATGATAAAAAAATTCAAGAGAATTGGGTAATAATCTTGCTTCCTTCTTCTCCTAATGAGTTTCGCTTTAAATCCGAGCAAAAATAGTTTTGTGACTTTATTGCTATAAACAGATAATTTAGTAACCATACACTTGCATGCTCGTTTTGCCAAATAAGTACAAGCTCATTTTTTTCTTTATACGTTTTTAGGTTCTTCTGGATCTCTTACGTATTTGAAGAATAAGTGAATTCACAGAGGCTTGAGTTAATATCATGAAACCTTTTTTTTCCCTTCAAAAGAAGAACAAGAAATACTATCTATGCAAATAGACAGTTTCCTGCTTACATATGCTTATAATCCCTTATTTAGTGTAGTTAAGAAGTAATTCGAAAGAAAAAGCAAATTAACCCTTCAGCAAGTAAAACTTGTCCCTCTAATTAATGGGGTTAGGTTTAAGTTGCATTCACTAAACTTGTGTAAAGACTTTAAGCCAAGAAATTTGAAGGCTAGATGCCACCAGATTAATGCAAATCAAAGCTTACTTATATGGTTAACTAACTACTCCTTAGTTAACCTTTACGTCTCTTTTGTGTTGCTTCCAAGAAATGGACAAATGGAGAAACTAATGAAGAGATCTCCCATATTTCTTACTTTAATTTTTTCAAATCAAATTGTCTCACCCACCTATATTTCTCAATTGGATGGTTCGCTTGGTGCAGAAATGTAAGTAGTGTTAGAGAATTAAAGTCAAACATAACGTCCACTACGTGATTATGAGATTATGATGAATAAACGTACATTGCTAAGACAAACTTTGTGTACGCCTCTTTGTTTTGTTTCCCAGTACTTTCCTTTTACAGTTTGATCACGTATGACCTTTATAGAGTAGTATTAAATTTAGAGTTTATGCTGCTTTAATTAATCCTACTAAATGTTGGACAAAATCAGTACTTGTTTATAAAGGCCCAAATTTTTAGCTCACTATTTGGGCAATTGGACTTTTAACTTACATACAATAATAGTGGAGAATTATATATATCTTAATTAACATGTTACACCAGATTACTTACTTTATTTTTCACATCAAACTTGTCATGAATAGCTACTTGTTATTGTAGGTAGCGCTAATTTTGATGGTGCCAAAAAAAAAAAATTGTATCACAGTTACTATACAGAAGTTAAAATTTTGAAAAAAAAAATGTGCTTAGATGCAAGGGAATAGAATACTCAACATGCACCTCCTTGCCCTTCCCCTCACCTAGAAAAATAACGCCCAACCTTAACTGATGGTACTGGAAAATTTCAACCAGAAGAACATAATTAATTAGGTGGAACCAGCTATTTATTTTATATTATTCTGAAATTATTGGAGCACCTCATTAACTAAAACTCTATTTATGTTTGTTGAAACAACTCCAGATGCCCGCCCGCAGAAGTTGTTGCATAGGCTCAATCTTGGTTTTACGATACAGTATACACCAACCGTAGGGCTTTAAAACTTATATCAGAAAACAAAAAAACCATCTTTTCTTATTTTTTTTAATTTAATAAAGATGGTGCAATTGAGGGAAGGGTGGTCTATACTCTATAGTATTAAACAGTAACTTTGCCCAAACCATGTATTGATATTAAGAAATTCACTAAACAAGAATAGTTAGCTCGGAATCCAGTCAGTTAGTTCGGTTACTATAGTACATTAACTTGAGATTGTTATAACAACTCATAAATTTGCCTCTATGCTGTTGCACCAACCAAACGAGATATACTATTTATTTTTTCAACAAAATTATAAATAAACAAATAGAAACTGAAAGACCTAATTAATATACAAAAGTTGCACAACATTGTAGCGTATATGCCCAAGTCCAAGTGATACATATTTAAGAGAGAAGGAGCGTTCAAAATGGAAGTCTTTTTCCAACTGCAATAAAATATTTAAACAAAAAACTATATATATATATATATATTCTACATGAACTCAATCATCGAACAACCAAGTGATAAGGGTTATAATATGTCCAATTGAGTTTGAAGACTTCTCAAAATTTGTAAGCATAGGATGCTTTTGTGAAAGTGACCCTAGCTAATTTAGTTTCCCACTATTAGTGATCACTCTGCCCAAACGATCATGATTCAAACAAAGAAATCTAAGAAGGGCACTAATAATTAAGTACGGAGTACGTAGTAGTTATTGCACTCATTCCCTATCTATCTGATCTCTTCTTCCTTTTCAACGGGTAAGGAAACACCGCCAAGTATATACTAAAATAAAATATCAAAAAGAAACATCTAGAGAATTTCCACCAACAGTTCTGTATCATATATCCATCAATTTTTCCTTCCCTTGACTAAGAAACAGTACTAGAAATACTGGAAGAATGGAAATGGTGATGAAGGGATAATTATGTTAAAAAACAAAGTGGACCTACCGTTTCTTTAAGACTTTAAGATTGCACCGAAGGTTCTTAAAAATATTTACACATTAGGTCCACGGGTGGATCTAGAGCATTGGCTATAGGTTTACGTAAACCTAATAGATTTCATACAATATTAGTGTAATATTAACTTGAAATCGATGGAAACTCATGTACTTTAAATTTTAAATCGGTCTCCAATTAAATCACTTAAAAGAACTTTATTTAACAGACAATCATTTACAACCTACAATACATGCATGCAAGTAATTACTAAATTTACATGCTAGTATAATAGGATAAATAATATTGATATCGTCAAAGTTCATTACACTATTTAATTTGTGCATATAAATTAAATTCTTCTTTCAAAAGTGGAGTTATTTTATTACGAGTATCAACGTCTGAGTGCAACTCTTATAAGCAAGTTCAAACTTTACTATGTAAATCAAATGTTAAGACTTCTTGAATTCAACAGTTTGAAGTTTTCGTCAAGCTTTACGCGTGGTTCGGACTGTAGCTAGATTCAACAGTAAAATCGGTTTTTAAAATATTTCTTTATGATATTATGAAATCCTGTGGGTTACATGTCGTTATATTGAAACTACACATATAAATAGATAAATAAAAGTCATAGTGATATATTAAACTTTCAGATAAGACAGTTTAAATTATTTAATGAAAACAATTTGGTTATGAATGTTCATTTTAATTTGGAATATTTGCAGAATAAATGTTGGAGCGTGGCTAGATATTGTTTTGTACTGTATTTTAGTTATCCCTCAAATTATTGTACCCACTGAGCATATTAGTTGTCTGATTTCGTACTAGTACGTATAATTTGGCTTTACATTTAATGAAATGCCATCGCCTCCAAATAAAAAAAGAAAAGAATCTTTTATTTTTCAGTTTGTTGGTATACCAAATCAACCATTTTCGATTTACACTGTGCGCAAATTTAGTGTTAAACTGCCTAAAGAACCCATTTATTACGTTAGTACTTAGCAATACAACCTTCATTTGCTTTCAGGGTGCAGGAAGTTATACAAAATTAAAATATATTTTTTATTTGTCCATTTCGCATTAATACTAAAAGTGTGACCACATATTTGGTGGTGATTAAAGAAGACAACCATGACAAGGTGATAATTATTTGATTTATTGCAAGAATAATATTTGTCATGTTCCATAAATAGTGTGCTAATATCAAGTAGAGAATTATGAATAATGTTATCCCAACGTATGTTATAATACCAATAGAGTTATTTGGAAGTATTGAATATTGCAACGACCTTTTGACAAGTGATGGACTGATAGCAGGAGTAGAAGATGCTTAGCTAGACTTTTTTCTCTTTTTTGTTAAGCTGAAAAGGAAAAGGGAAATATATCAGCAGTTAAATACACCCATGTTCTTAAGGGACCATTTGGATTTTTCTTCTTGTTCAACACCAATCAATAGATTCGTCGTTGTGTTTGGTAACCCAGTCTAAACTCTAAACATACGATTATAAGTCATTTATTTGGGCTGGTCTACTGGTTGTTGATTACTATCCCTAACAAGTGTTGACTAACTGAATAGATACTTTATTTGGATTTGAGATTCTTGTGTCAGATATATATTATCAAAATGGAGTTGTTTGCGGTGAATTCAGAATTTTAATTCTATGGGTTCAAGATTCTGATTTCATCCACTAACCCATCACCTTATTTGATATATGGGTTCATAGCTAGGGCCGGCTAACGGACCGGGCCAACCGGGCTGCGGGCCGGGGCTAAACGGGCTATGTGGGGTGGAACCGGCCCGCGGGCCTAAACGGGTCCGGGCTATTTTTTTTATGTAAGGTAATTTCTTGTAAATCTTTGGGATATAAAATTGTAATTCATATTTAAACACAAAAAATAGTAAGTTTCTTCAAATTAATAATAATAGTACTT
>ML274020.1:71244-95024 GCA_005239495.1 Nicotiana undulata | reverse complement strand
TATGTGACACCAGTTTTGGGATTTGTATATGGGTTTTATTTCGAAATTGCTATGTTATATTTTAGTTATTTTTTAACCTTCACATTGCGAACCATCGATGCCTTAGTTATCTTGTTCATTTTAGTTGTTAATGAGTTGTATTTAGTTCAAATGTTGGCTTGTCTAGCGGGTTCGCCGTTAGTCACAGTCATGGCCCGAAGGTGGGATTTTGGGTCGTGACATTCATGCCTATCAAGCAAAAGAAAATGAAGCAGGATCATTCAAGAATCATGTGATCGATGGAGAGGTACAAAAACTCTTAAATATCGGTTCAATACGCGAGGTAAAATGTCTCGATTGGTTAGCTAATACTGTAGTAGTACCTAAAAAGAACGGTAAATGGAGAGTATGCGTAGATTACACTGATTTAAACAAAGCATGTCCAAAGGATTCATTTCCTTTACCGTACATAGATCAAATGATTGATGCTACTGCAGGTCATGAATTGTTAAGCTTTCTAGATGCATATTCTTGTTACAATCAGATAAAAATGGATCCCTCAGACGAGGAAAACACTTCCTTTATCACAAACAGGGGGACTTACTGTTACAAAGTCATGCCTTTTGGCTTGAAAAATGTTGGAGCCACATATCAAAGGCTAGTGACAACGATGTTGCAGGAACATCTGGAGAAGACAAGGGAAGTATACATTGATGACATGTTGGTGAAGTCCACACGGGCTGAAGATCACTTGCGACATCTCTCAATTACGTTCGACATCCTCCGCAGGTATAATATGAAACTAAATCCAGAGAAGTGTGCCTTTGGCGTCGAATCAGGTAAGTTTTTGGGTTTTCTCGTATCAAATAGAGGCATTGACGTAAATCCTGCTCAAATTAAAGCTATTGAAGAAATACCTTATATACTCACGAGCAAAAAAAAAGTTCAAAGGCTGACAGGTAGGATCGCTGCTTTAGGAAGATTCATTTCAAGATCTTCAGAGAAGAGTTTCAAATTCTTCTCAGTACTAAAGAAGCAGAATCAGTTTGAATGGTCTAAAGAATGCCAGCAAGCCCGCAAAAATTTGAAGGCCTACCTATCAAATTCCCCGTTATTATCCAAATCAAAGGAAGGGGAAAGGCTGTATATTTATCTTGCTATTACAGAAATAGCTGTGAGTGCAGTCCTGGTAAGGGAAGACAAAGGTAAGAAATCTCTTATTTACTATGTAAGTAAATACTTGTTGGATGCTGAAACTACATACCCTCTTCTAGAAAAATTAGCTTTGGCTCTAGTTATGGCAGCCATGAAGTTAAGACCATACTTTCAGTGTCATCAAATTGATGTTGTAACTTCTTATCCATTAAGAAATATCCTACATAAACAGGTGCTATCATGCAGATTGGCTAAGTGGGCAATAGAACTAAGGGAATACGACATCGTTTATCAACCTAGGACACCAATAAAGTCTCAGGTATTACCCGATTTTGTCACAGAGTTTAATACTAGTATAATTCCTGAAATAGAAAAAGAATTATAGATCTTTACCGGAGCTAATCCAGGAACATGGACTCTATTCACTGACGGTTCTTCTAATGTTAAATGAGCCGGTATGGGAATTGTTTTGATACCACTTTCGGGTGAAAAGATAAGGCAAGCTATTAAATGTTATCCTATCACAAACAATGAAGCAGAGTACAAAGCTGTCATTGCAGGGCTTGAATTAGCACAGGAACTCTCAATAGAGCAGATCGTGATCAAAAGTGACTCTCAGCTGGTGGTAAACCAAATGCAGGGGACTTACACTGCTAGAGAGACTCGAATGCAGCAATATTTGGAAAAGGCACGGGACCTATTCAGGCAATTCCAATCATGGAAAATCGTGCAAGTACCCATAGAGGAAAACGCAGAAGCACATGCGTTAGCTAACCTCGCATCGGTTACAGATGTAATGAATAAAGAAAATTCTATTGTGATAAATTTATTCCATTCAGCAATTGACCAGGACCAAAATGAGGTAACATTTAATAATCTAACCTGGGATTGGAGAAACGAAATTGTAAATTTTTTGCAGAATGGTATCGTGCCTGAAGATAAGAAAGAAGCTCAAGTAATTCGACGAAAAGTTGCACAGTACTGCCTTGTTCGTGACATTTTATATCGCAAAATGTTTGGTGGTCCCCTACCAAGGTGTCACTGACCTAATCAAACTTAATACGTGATGAAAGAAGTACACGAAAGACATTGTGGAAACCACACAGGTGGAGTAGGGTATTATTAGCCTAAGATGGAAGTAGCTAAATGCGATAAATTCCAGCGGTATGATAATAACATGCATCGACCCGCAGAATTACTGCATCCGGTTATATCACCTTGGCCATGTATGAAGTGGGGAATGGATATAGTATGACCTCTACCCCAAGCCAAAGGAAAGGTACGGTTTTTACTTGTATTAACAGATTATTTCTAAAAATGGGTCGAGGCAGGTGCTTTTAAGAAGGTACGAGAAAAAGAAGTGAAAAGCTTTATCTGACGAAACATCATATGCCGCTTTGGTGTCCCGAAGGAAATTGTATGTGACAATGGCCCACTATTCATAGGCACACAAATCACAAAATTCTTCCAAAGCTGGCAAATCAAGTGTATCACTTCGTCGCCCTATCACCCCATAGCTAATGGGCAAGCTGAGTCAACAAATAATATCATCATCAATAATGTGAAGAAACGATTGGAAAAATCAAAAGGAAATTGGCCTGACGAGCTACCAGGAGTATTATGGGCTTACAGAACTACAACAAAAACAGCCACGGGAGAAACCCCATTCGCACTTGTCTACGGCTCGGAAGCCCTAATACCGGTGGAAATTGGTGAACCAAGTACGAGATTCACAACAACAACAGAAGAAACAAACAATGACGAGTTGAGAACAAATCTGGATTTACTTGAGCAAAGGAGAGAAGCCGCTTTAATACGCATGGCAGCTCAAAAGCAAATTATAGAGCGGTACTACTAGGGGTGTTCATAAAAACTAAAAAAATCGAACCAAACCAAAAACCGAACCAAACTGACAAAAAAACCCGATACTTTTTAGGTTTGGTTTGGTTTTGGTTTTGAATTTTAAAAATCGATCAAATTTTGTTTTGTTTTGATTTTAATAAAAAAAATAATCGAAAATCGAACAAAATCGACTATAAAAGTAGCTATTTAAATTTATTATTACACACACACACACACACACACACATATATATATATATATATATATATATATATATATATATATATATGTATGTATATTTTATAAAAAGTTTCTAAAATTTTATGGTACATATTAGTCATTTATAGTTTTAGTCTAGCTCTTTGTTATTATAATAATCTAATTCTTTGCCTTTGCATTCTAGTTTGATTGGTAGTTTTCTTTTCCTAAGTACAAGAATTTATTTCGTGTTAAAAATAATCGATTTTTAATTGAGTGCTTTAATTATTCATCAATATTTGATTCAATTATCATCAATATATCTTGGTAAATGATAGATTTCTCGAAGACCAATTGATTTGATAGTGTTACATTGAAAATTTAATCGCCAAAATATGCGATTGGTAGTGTATGTCTTATATTTAAGAAAAAACCCGATGATTAACCGAAAAAACCGAAAAATTGACAAAAGCCAAATCAAACCGAATCGATAAAAACTGACTTAATTGGTTTGGTTTGGTTCCAATATTTGAAAAACTGACTTACTTGGTTTGGTTTCTTTTTAGGGAAAAACCGAGCCAAACCGAACCATGATCACCCCTAAGTACTACAACAGAAAAGCTCACCTCAGAAATTTTAAAATTGGGGACTTCGTCCTTAAAAAAGTCTTTCAGTCAACAAAGGAGGCTGGAGCAGGAAAGTTAAATCCAAATTGGGAAGGACCCTACAAAGTGCGTGGTATTGCTGGAAGAGGTGCTATATGAGCTGGAAACCATGGACGACAGGATATTACCAACAAGTTGGAATGTTGTTCATTTGAAGAAGTATTACTTCTAAACAAAATGAGTACCCACAGCCAGGTATCATTACGTAGGATTTTATTTAGTACAGTTAAAGTTATACTAACCATTTTAGATGATTCGCAAAAAGCTAACCCATAACCAAATGATGATATTAGACCTGAATAGACACGAGGAAGTAACTGAACTCCCGGTCTAGGGTTATAACCTTTCTGATGGACATTTAAAAGGGTTAAGCAGTCAAAGAAGATACACTTGGGGACTATACAGTATGGAAGGAAAAGAAGACTATTAAGATAGTCAAAGCTCAAGCCTGAAGATCTATTTTACCTAATAAATCAAAAGTTAAGAGTGAAATCAAAGATCCGAAGACAAAAACACAAAGCTACAAATCCTGATTCAGAAACCTACAAAAAACATGCTCGTAAATGTAAACGAATGTTTAGGTTAAAGGCAAAATTTAA
This sequence comes from Nicotiana undulata, assembly GCA_005239495.1. Taxonomy (NCBI): domain Eukaryota; kingdom Viridiplantae; phylum Streptophyta; class Magnoliopsida; order Solanales; family Solanaceae; genus Nicotiana; species Nicotiana undulata. Next base: position 90,586 of record ML274020.1, on the reverse strand, counting down.
TTAGGGGTTGAAAATTGTAACCTTGTATTTGTTCAAATCTGTTGTAAAAAGAAAAACAGTTACGAAAGAGTCATAGACGATACTTGAACACATGTAAAGTGTTAAGAAAGTTCAAATAATAAAAAAACTTTATTCAGAATATTACTCAAAGGAACATGTGAATTCCTATCTCGCTTTTGTTTATTTACACCATTATGAAGTTAAGACGTCTTCTTCATTAGATGTCGTTCAAAAAAGGGCCCTCTTTTATAAACCGTGCTTGTTTCGAAAAGACACGAAAATTTGAAGCATTTTTAATGCAAAGTTAAATGACAAAGGGTAAAACAGAAACCCGAACATAAATCATGCAAACACTTAAGAGTAAAACAAAAACTCGAAAAACACAAGTCATGCTAAGAACTTTAAATATTGATATTATAAGACAGTAGAAACTAAGTATCAACTTAGTTCAAACCGAATTTGTTTATACAAAATTGCCCCTAAGTTGTCATTGGGGACTTACCGACAAAACTTCACCCCCAAATGGGACCGGGGGTAACCACCAATTGATTCAAAGAGAAAAAAAATGAGAGGGTTTAACAAACACTTTCACTAGACACTAGGGGGATTATCTTCATTAGCAGGAGGAGAACCTTGAGATGGCATGTGTTGGACAACAGCTTCATCAGGCACAATTTCATCACCCAAGGGAACTTCAACTTCATGTGATGAAAACTTTTGACTTTGCCGAGACCTTTCAATTGTCTCCTTAGTTTTGGCAATTTCAGCTTGTAAGTCAAAATTCTCCTGGCCCATTTCCGTCAATGTATCAAGCCGGGAATTCGAATTAGCCCAACTCACATCGACAACTACCTTATCCTCGAAAGCTTCGTAGTCCTTCTCCCATTGTTCAACGTCTGCTCTCAGCTCATCTCTCTCAACCATAGTAGCATCATAAGAAGCTTGTAAAGGAGCAATGGATCTCTCCAGAAATTGAACCTTATCAGGAGATACACGGAGGTCTTCTTGGGTTTGAGTAAGCGATTGCACGAGTTCTACAGCATAAGCCTCCTTCTGGTTTAGCAAAGCCTTCAAGCTTCTTATCTCTTCAGAAGCATGGGAAAGCTGCTCCGCAAATGAAGATTCCAGGATGTTCTTATCCTTGCCTGCTTGATTCGACGAAGCCTTCTCAATGGCTAATTCAGCTGCTATAACTCTAACCTGCTGCTCTAAGGTACACTTTTCCTCCTCTACTTCTTCCATATCAAGTTGAAGGCTCTCAAATTGCTCCTTCCAGTTATGAGCCTCGGTATGATAGTCATCCATTAACTGCTCCATACGGACGATCCTTTTCATCAACCTTGTACCAATGAGATTGATCTACACAAATAACAAAAGGTAAGTTAGATACGATAAAGGTTAATTTTAAAGAAGGAATAACATGAAGGATACCATTAAGGATGAGTGTATAATCTCATTATCCAAGTCAGGGAGCTATGGCTATCTAATTTAGACTTCTCAACCGGGCCTATCAGAGGCTTCAACCACACATCCGTCTGGCCTGATTTCTTTAAGAGGCTACCTCCCGCAGGCACCTCGATCATAATTTGCTTCATCTCCCCATTACTAGAAGATCCTACTTCGACAATAGAAGGCACGATGTTGATACCCAATTTTTTCTCAAATTATTTTTTTTATTTTTTTATTTGCATATATACCTTTAAAATCACTTTTTTATAATAACTGGTATTTTCCCATAATTTTCACATTATTATCAATTTATTTTCTAATTTATTCAATACTATATATCCAATAATTATCTATAAATTGCAATATAAATAATTTCAAAACATTTCTTGGGTCAATATATCATTTTTAATCCTATGAGGATTTATTTCACAAATTAGCCAATTTGGCATTATTTGGCTATAATTACAAAAAAAATTCAATTATAGCCTAATTATACATTTTATACCATTTAATTCAATAGTTAGTCATTTGTTATTTTTAATATTAGTTAATTGACTTAATTTCACCTATTTAACATCAATTTCATTTTGTGTAACTATTAGCTATTTTTATTAATTATTTATCTATTTAATTGGGTATTTAACAATTAGCTCCTTCCTATTAAAAATTATAGCCTAATTTAATTCAATTTCAGCCTATTGAAACCAGCCCAAAACCCCAATTAAATCCGCCCAATACCCAAACCTAATCAACTAAAGATACCCGGTCCAGACTTCCCCCTCCCCCCCCTCCCAATCTCTCATTCACTCCCCTCACACTCATCTCTCTATCTCCAGGTTGTCTCTAGAACCTTCCCATCTCTTCATCTCCGATGGACACTGTCCACCTTCTCCAGTCACTTCCCCCGCCGAAACCATGGCCTCTCATCATCTTTTGTCCCTTGCTTCACCCCATGCCGGTCTAGTGATACCATGAGGCCCTCAGGTAAACCTGGATCGGTTCAACTCCTCCCATGGTCCCTCATGCCGTTTTCCAGCCACCTCCGGCCGTCTGAGTAAGATCTATGACTTTTCCGGCTAAAGCTAGTGACATCTTTAAGGTTTTCTTGTTTCTCTGGGTTCTCTGAAACCCTAACTCCTAATAGTTTTCCGATTTTCTTTAGATCTGCCTTAGATCTATGTATATTATGAAGCTTTTTACATGTTTCCTTCGAAAAAACCTTCCTATTTCTAAACGATCTTTCATTCAAAATTAGGGTTTTCAAACCCCTTTTCAAAAATGATTTACCTTCAGATTATAAGTATTATTTTATGGTTTTCGTTATGGTTAAGACTTTCCTTTTTTTGTATGAGTTATTCGTTAAAAAAACCTTAAATTCTTGACTTTAATCTGCGGCTCTGAGTTTGTTTCCAACAATATGTTTATCTGTTCTATTGTGTTCGCTATGTTCTCTTGAATACTCTGTAATTTTGTGATGTTTTTACCCCATGTTGCTTGTTAGGGTTTCTGGCTGCTATTACCCATGCTTACTTTGTGGTTCTACTATATTTTGTTCATCGATACCTCTGAATCTTTACTTTTTCCTGCTTGTGTTATGCTTATTAAATGATTCATGTCATGCTCTATGTAAATCCCTAATTTCGTGTGATTTTACCCTAGTTTAATTACTAGAGTTTCTGATTCTCTCTCATTGTGTGTTTACTCCGTATAATCTGTGTTGATTCCTAAATCAGTACTACTCCTATTTGAATCCTTAATTTCCTTTAATTGATTTCCTGTGATAGTATCTTTACTAACTTCCGACCTTTAGTTATTTCTTGCCTTATTACATGACTGATTTTACTCTCAATTGATTCTCATAGTATTGCCTTGATTAAAACCATATGAACCTGACCCCAATTTCCTACTTTGTGTTTACTAAATTCAAAATCTCTCCTTATTTGTTGTACACGATTCCTTTCCTTACTTACTACCTATTATGACCGTTTGAAATTAACTCTCTTAATTAAGGGAGTACTTGCACTGATTTTACAACTAACTGATTCTTTGAGTTCCATAATTACTTGGCAGTCTAAGTATTACCTTATTTTACCTAGCTTCAAACCACTATATATATGACTCTCATTAACAGCCTTAATGGACATAGACACGAACTAAAACTGTGTTACTCTCTCTCACAACTAAACTTGCTCTCTATTCTCTCTTTTGTGCTACTTGCTACTACTTTGAGTTAGCCGGCTGCAAGCCACGGCTAACTACTGTGCATCTCCTATCTTCTGCTTTTTGTGTTACTGCTTTCTGCTCCCTACTGGTATGTTCTAATTCAGATTTCAGTTCTCAAACTGATATGTTTATATTACTAGTGCAATTCATTGTGTTCCTCATCTATTTTTTTTCTACTTACTATTATGTTGTTCAACATGTAACTAGGATCTCGGATTCCATCTAGTAGGTCCAGTTCTGCCTTATTTGTTAGCATGCCCTTGTGTGTTCCAAACCTGACTTCATGTGAACCTTTCTGCTTATGCTTGGTAGACTCTACTATATTTGGTCTTGTTATGATAATTCCATGCTCTACTGTGTCCCCAATCCCCTGAATCCCTAGGAATTCCTGATTGTGTGCTACTTACTACATGCTTGTCATTTTGTGATCTATGTGTCCCTAATCCCTGATACCCCTGTGTGAAAGTTTGGGTGTTGAACTTGTCTTGGTTCTTTGTTCCACGTGTGAGGATTGAACCTTTTTGATTTTGATGATGGTATGTTACCCTACTCTTCTCAAATCTGTTTTACTAAGACAACACTCTCTCCTATTTTTTAAAACAACTATTTCAATTGAGTTTTTCTTTTCAAAAGAAAACTGTTTTCTTACTTAAGCTGTTCCAAAACTATTTTGAGCACTCTCACCTTACTCTTAGACTAATAGGTTCTGCCCCTTTTGTGTGAGCATTTCTTTGGGACCTTGAGCTCCCTCTGAACTTTGACACACAAGAGCTGGCCTTTCCATACTGTACTTCTCTACCTTGGCTATGAAATCTGGGTGTGAGCACTGCCCGGGAGCCCTTGAGGTCCTTAGGGAACTCTGACACACCCGGATTATGATAAAGGTTGTGAAACTATACATGGCGCTGAGGACTTGGAGCCTTGAGCCTATTATGAAGTCTCCCTATAGTGAACTTCTTCTTTTCTTACTTTTAGTTATGTAATTCATATTCAGAGGCATGTAATAACTATTTGTAAAGACAACTCTGGGGTTTGGATAGTGAAAAAGGGTGGGTGATTTGCATGTTGTATTATAATTAAGGGTAGAGATCATGTTTCTAGGTATATTTTTCTATATGTGCAATAGCAACTATGTTTAGGTACAACATGCCAAGCATGCCATGCATATCATGTTACTTAGGATTTATGGGTATTGTACTCAGCATCTCATCACGCTTAGAAATCATGTTTATAGGGTTAATGATAGCAACAAAATTACTATTATGTGCTCATGACTACCTGCTCTGAATATCACTTAGAAATCCTGATTTTAGGGTTAATGATAGCAACAAAATTGCTATTATGTGAGTATGTCAACATGTTCTGAAATGTAATTTAGGAATCCTGCCTTAGGATAAATAAATCAACGCTAGTTGTTATTCATGCACTCACCATGCTGCAACCATGTTATATACGTAGACGCCCTGCTTTAGGTAAACAACGATTAAAACTGTCATTCCTGCCTATCTTGAAACTATGCATAACTTAAATGTGCATCTAGAAATCCTGTTTAAGTTATTTCGCATCATGCTACATTAGAGATCATGCTTTAGGGTCGTACTTATTCAATCACATCTAGTTTAAATGCACATGTCTAAAGCAGTCCTCCTGTTCTACAAACTGGCAAAATTAGTCTATCTACAACACTTAGAACTGCCTGTTATTAGGTATACGACCTGAAACTGTTATCAACTATGAATACTATTATACGCCTAGGCAAGCCTTAGGTAATCAACTATAAGAAATAAAACCATATTTTTCTTTGTGATTATGTTTAACTATCAGCATATTAAAATCAGTAGGCAAGCCTGATTAGGACTTCCTCTCCGAGTATGTAATAGATCTGACTTTGTTATTGTCACTTAGACACCATGCCTAGGATCTGAATCTGGACCTTAATTGTGTATGAGACATGTTGTTTATGTGTACTGTGTGTGGAGGAATACTTGAGCCTTTATATGCTTTCCATGCTTTTCCCCTATCTGCAGTCCTACTTATTTTTTATATGTCGCCTTAGCATATTCACCTTTAAAAACCTGAGGGTCTGCCTAGCACCTCCCTTATAGGATAGAAGTCCCAAAATCCTCCGGGACTGATAAGAAAGGGACGGGTAACAGCATGCAATAGAGTTCATGACCAACACGTGCTTTAGTTACCTTCACGGGGCGGGAAAGGGTAGAATATGGACATGATGACCGGTGCGCTAATGCCACGTGTATCCCCTCTTTGAGGAGTGTCATACCGGGTATTTCATTGATGTGATTCATATTATAAACAAACCTAGGACATCCCTTTACACTTCATAAAGTGCGCTTAGATTGCAATTCTCTTAAAAAGTTAGTTTCCCATTAACTGTCTTTTCAAAACATCTGTGCTTAGACTTAAATCCCCTATTATTTGAGCCTTGCTTGATTATTTGCTAAATTGTACAAATTAACAAAAGTTGTCTGGTCGGGAACCACACTTGTGGATCTTGAGGGGTGCCTAACACCTTTCCCTTAGGATATGTTCGAGCCCTTACCCTGTCTCTGGTTATCAACGTAGTTATAAATGAACCCCTTTGGTTCCCTAACGCACCTCAAAATCATTAGGTGACAACTCTTCAAAAACGCAAAACCCCTTCCCAAAAGGAACGAGTTGTCTTAACCAAAATGTCATAAACCTGGACTCTGCGAGGAAAAAGGGGGCGGGACACATGAGAGTAGGGGTAGATGAAGGAGCCACGGGTGGAACAGGTGGGGGAGTAGAAACAACAATAAGCGTGGCATATTGAAGCTCCACTAGAGCAGATGGAGGAAAAATGGCAAGAGGCGCCTCCTCTGAAATTGAGCCAAAACCTTGATGAAATAACTACTCAACTGATTCAACATCCGTGGAGGGAGGTTCTTCTTCAGAATGTAGAGGGGAAGAATGCTCTGACTCAGGCACGGAAGATGGACCAATAAGAGGAGTAGATTCGTCATCAGGCATGACCCTTCTTCTTGATGAGGAAGATGAGGAAGATCAAGGTGGGGGAGTAATGTTATGTGAAGAGGAAGAACCTCTAGAAGGTGTTGAACCCAAGCTCCTTAATCTACCGCCCCTCCTCCTACTATAATTACTTTTTTGGGTTCTTGATTTGAAAAAGACATATATGCATGATAGAGTAACTTACAAACAGTGAAAGAAAGTTAGAAGTTTTTCATAAAAGCAAAGGCAACAAAGGGGGGTATTTATACACAAAGGCAACCGTCAAAAAATGGAAAGACACTGATGTGAAAGTCATTATTAAACTGTCACTTCGTGACTGATGCAGCCGCAAAAAGCCCTAAAAGGTGCTAATGAATTGCAGAACCAATCCGAAAACACCATGTGGCACCTACATTAAATGGAAGTGACAAGTGACGTAAGAGTTTAGAGACATATGCAATGGTACGAGTGAAACGACGGCAAACAATTCCCACCATAAATGAGTATCCACTTACCAAATATTTAATTGATAAATAAATGGTAAGTGGGGGCACTATATGTATTGGTAAAAAATAGACTTCACACGTGTAATATTTCTGATAACAAAGCAATCTACGTGGAGAAATGGAAACATGACAGTTGGATAAGAGTTTAGAAAGAGGTACGGAACAAAGAGGTACTGAATAATACACCCACGAGACAATTAGAAGCGGGAGCTCTAGTCTAATTGAAGAATTGAAGAGACACGGTCAGAATAAACTTGGGCAGAATAAAGGGCAAATTCAAAAATCTTCAATCAATGAGCCAACGTTATAGAATCTTCACGCAACAGTTATGATTACCTATTGTAACGTTACATTAATGGTATTATTAATCATTAATGCTCAATCATTAAGAAGAGCATATGTTATATTAAGAAATTCCCTATAAAAGGGAGTAAAATCTCAATTGTATGGACACGTTCGAACCACGAGTGAAATATATTTACTTTTCTGTACTCTTATTGCTTTCCTATTTTGCAAGTCTTATTTCTACTATACTTTTTAGTTAATTTTCTTGGTTATCAGAAGCCTGAGTACTTCTTAAAATAGCTTTGACTAAGAATCCAGTTCTTTGGTTAAACAGTGGGTCATCATACCAGCGCTCTCGGATACGGTCATAAAGAGAGGACTTGGAGGCTACGCAAGCCAATACTCGGCAGGGTTCCGATAAATCCAACCTCACAAATTGGCCCACTAAGGCCTGAACATCAAGTGCTAATGGTCTCTCTACTACTGGAAGATATGCTAAACTCCCCAAAGTCTCTGCTCGGCAACTCAAAGCATCAGCCACTACATTGGCCTTCCCCGAATGGTATAAAATAGTGATATCATAGTCCTTGAAAAGCTCCAACCATCTCCGCAGACGCAAATTCAAACCCTTCTTCTTAAACAGGTGCTGCAAACTACGATGATTAGTAAAAACCTCACAATGAACCCCATACAAATAATGACACCAAATCTTCAAGGCGTGAACAATGGCTGCTAACTCAAGATCGTGCACCAGACATTTCTTCTCATGATTCTTCAACTGAAGCAAGGCGTAGGCAATCACCGTATCCTCATGCATCAATACACAACAAATGCCTATCCTCGAGGCATCACAATACACGGCATAAGAACCTGAAGCTGATGGAAATACTAACACTGGAGTTGTGGTCAATGAAGCCTTGAGCTTCTGAAAGCTCTCCTCACACTCATCCGACCACCTGAACGGAGCACCCTTCTAGGTCAATTTGGTCATGGGAAAAGCAATAGAAGAAAAACCCCTCCACAAAGCAACGGTAATATCCCGAAACTAAGGAAGCTCCTAATCTCTGTAGCTGAGGACGGTCTGGGCCAACTCTGCACCGCCTCTAACTTCTTCGGATATACCTGAATACCCTCACTGGACACTACGTGCCACAAGAAAGCTACTGAACCAAGCCAAAACTCACACTTGGAGAACTTTGCACAAAGCTTCTCCTCCCTCAATCTCTGCAATACAACTCTCAAATGATGAGCGTGCTCCTCCTAGCTACGAGAATACACCAGGATGTCATCAATGAACACAATAACGAAGGAATCCAAATATGGCTGGAATACACTTTTCATCAAATGTTCGAACGCCGATGGGGCATTGGTCAGACCAAAAGACATCACCCAAAACTCATAATGGCCATAACGAGTCTTGAAAGATGTATTAGGAATATCTTAATCCCGAATCTTCAACTAATGATACCCGGATCTCAAATAAATCTTAGAGAACACCCTAGCTTCCTGAAGCTTGTCAAACAAATCATCAATGTGAGGCAAAGGATACTTATTCTTGACTGTAACCTTGTTCAAATTCCTGTAGTCAACATACATTCTCATGGAACCATCTTTCTTCTTCACAAATAACTCTGGTGCACCCCAAGGTGACACACTAGGCCGAATAAACCCCTTATCTAGGAGTTCCTGAAGATGCTCTTTCAATTCCTTCAATTCCACCGGTGCGATACGATACAATGGAATGGAAATAGGTTGAGTGTCTGACACCAAATCAATACCAAAATCAATGTCCCTGTCAAGTGGCATGCCCGATAGGTCTGCAGGAAACACATCCGGAAAATCACGGACTACAAGAACAAAATCAATAATGAAAGTCTCAGCAGTGACATCCCTCACAAAAGCCAAGTAAGATAAACACCCTTTCTACACCGTGCGCTTAGCCTTCAAGTAGTAAATTACTCTAGTAGGCACATAATCAATAGAACCTCTCCACACAACCCTCAAATACCCGGCATTGCTAAGGTCACGGTCTTAGCGTGATAATATAGAACAGCATGACACGGAGATCGCCAATCCATGCCAAATATCACATCAAAGTCAACCATGCTAAGAAATAGTAGATCCACTCGGGTCTCCAAACTCCCAATAGATACCAAATATGAATGAACACGCGGTCCACAACAATAGTATCACCCACCGGAGTCGACACATAAGCAGATGTAATTAAAGACTCACGGGGCATATCCAGAATATGAGAAATATGAGGAAACATAGGAATACGTGGAACTATGATTAAATAAGACCGAATCATCTCGGTGACAAACTGAGACAATACCTATATCACTACATCTGAGTCCATAGCATCTGGTTTGGCTGGAAGTACATAAAAATAGGCCTGACCTCAACCTGATCGACCTCCCCCTCTAGGGCGGCCTCTAGCTGCCTGACCCCTACCCCTAGATGCCTGGGCGGGTGGTGAAGTAACTGGAGTTGAAGTTGAGGCCTGACCCCTCTGATGGGATGGACCTCCAAGAAGACGAGGACACTGCATCCTCATATGCCCAAACTCTCCACACTCGTAACAACTCCCCGGTGCTGGAGATGGGGACTGAAGGGAACCCCTAGCACCAGGATAACCACTAAAAGAACCAGGCATAGATGAACACTGAACGGATGGTGCACGAGATGAACTTTGTGCTGGAAGAGAACTGAATGATGGGTGCCCCTGATGAGAACTTTGAGGACCACGACTAGCTGATCCACCACGATGTCCTAAGCGGGCTGGTTGAGCCTGCCTTAATGGATGACCTTTGTCGTGCTGGAACTGTCCTCCTGAAGGGACACCACCAAAACTACAAGATCCTCGAGGCCTCTTGGCCTCCCTCTCATCTCACTCCTGGCGACGAACTAACTCAATCTCTCGGGCAATATCAACAACTTGCTCAAAAGTAACACCTGATACCCTCTCTCTGGTCATAAGAATACAAAGCTGATATGTGAGGCCATCCACGAACCTCCTGACCCTATCTCTCTCTATAGGGACAAACCAAATAGCATGACGGTCAAGCTCTGAAAATCTCATATCATACTGCATCACCATCATATCACCCTAACACAACTACTCAAACTGCATGCGCAGCTCCTCTCGGCAGAACTGTGGTACATACTTCTCTAGGAAGAGAGCAGAAAACTACTGCCAGGTAAGGGGCGCTGCACCAATAGGCCTACGCCTCTCATAAGCCTCCCACCATGTAAAGGGAGCTCCCGAGAACCGCAAAGTAGTAAACGAGACCCCATGGGTCGCCAATATCCTTGTTGTACGAAGAATCATCTGACAATTGTCTAAGAAACCTTGGGCATCCTTGCTCTCAGCACCACTGAATATCGGAGGCTGAAGTCTACCAAACCTCTCCAATCTACGTTGCTCGTCACCTGGCATAACGGAAATTACATAATCCTGAACAAGTGCAACTGAATGGGATGGAGCTGCCCCCGGTGTCTGAAGTCCTTGAATAACCTACTCAAGTGTACAGGTAGTATGAGTCTGAGTGCCTCCCCCGGCTTGAGAAGTAGCTGTTGTAGAAGTAACATCGACCGCATATGTGAGACTGGTGCACACGGTCAAAATCTTAGCCAAGGTCTCCTGAAGACCCGTAATAACAATAGGAACAACCGGTGATTGGGCTGGTCCCGCTGGAACATCTGCGGCTGGGACCTGATCTGCAATAACAAGTGGGTCTACGGGTACTGCCCCGGCTGCACCCCTACCTCTGCCATGGTATCGACCGCGTCCTCGACCCCTCACGGGCCTAGTTGGTGGCTGATCATCCTGCCCGGTAGCACGTGTCCTCACCATCTGTGAGAGAATGAAACAATAGAAGTTTAGTTACCAGAATCAATAGGTTCGCACGATAAGAATTCAAAATATGAGATTTTTCCTAAGGGTTCTGTAGCCTCTCGAAGATAAGTACAAACGTCTCTGTACCGATCCGCAAGACTCTACTAAACCTGCTCATGACTGGTGAGTCCTATGTAACCTAGAGCTCTGATACCAACTTGTCATGACCCCAAAAACCACCATGGTCGTGATGGCGTCTATCGTGATACTAGGCTAGCAAATTCACTACGCATATCATAAAGGAACTTTTCATGTAATTCATTACTATCCGATATTTTGTAGAATTTCCATTTTAACATTTCAAAACAAGAAAAGACAGGTGAAACATTTAAATACTACCCAAAACCCGGAGTCACTAGTCATGATCAACTAAAACAAAATACAAGTCTGATACTATCTCATTAATACAATATGAGTCTGACAACGTAAATACTAAAGATAATAGGAAGGAGAAAGGCAAGGTCGCGGACGCCATGGAGATACCTTGCAAATCTCCAATAAGCTCCAAAGGGATAAATCAACTCTCACTGAGCCCTAGCACCTGAATTTGCACACAAGGTGCAGGGAGTAACGTGAGTACGCCAACTCAGTAAGTAACAATTATAACTAAAGACTAAGTGCAGTGACGAGCATTTAAAATCATATAATTTCATAACATAAAACAACAGTGGAAATAAAAGAATCAAATCAGGAATTAAATTCTGAATATCTCGTAAAAACTCCAATTTTCTATGGAAACATGTTTAAAACAATGTTCAATATTTTCAATAGAGGCTACGTGTAAAAGAAGAGTGAAAACAGTAGTTTCATAAAAATAAGCCCCTCGGGCAAGTATCACTCACAAATATAGCCTCTCGGGCAAGCCTCTCAGTCACTTGTGACTCAACTATCACTAATCCGCACTCACACTCAATAGGTACCATATAACAACCGCTGCGGCGTACAGCCCGATCCATATATAGTCGACTGCGCTCACTGGGGTTGTGCAGACTCTGGAGGGGCTCCTACAGCCCAAGCGCTATATCGTTGCGGCGTGTAGTCCGATCCATATATATATACACACACATAACATTGCAGTGTGCAACCCGATCCACAACAATCCTCCAAATCCGACCCTCGGCCTTACTCAGTCATCATTACCACAAGCCACTCGAGCATTTCAGTACAAGTCAGGGGACTCATCTCAAAATATCTTTCATATATTAAAAATAGAGTGATGAACAGGATTTTTAACAGTAACATATATAAATTATGACTGACAAAATATTTTCTATCAAAACAGTGGTGGGGTCCAAACAGTTCGGCACATAGCCCCAAACATGGCATTCAACCCAAGTTAGCAGAATCATTTCTAAAACACATGAAAATCTATCAAATACGCAACACTATAGTTGCCACGAGACAGACCAAGTCACAATCCCAACTGGTGAACGTCCACACGCCCGTCACCTAGCATGTGTGTCACCTCATTTATCAAAATAGTATGAAATTCTAGGGTTTTATACCCTCAGGTCTAGATTTACAATCGTTACTTACCTCAAACCGGATGAAACTCTACTCTGTGATGCCCTTGCCGCTCGATTGGGCCTCAAATCGCCCCGAATCTATTCAAAACCATATTCATATCATCAATATACTCTAAAGGAACAAAACCCACGCGAAAATAATCAAATTACATCAAAAATCCTGAATTTGGTCAAACCCGACCCCCGAGCCCACGTCTCAAAATTCGATAAAAATTGCAAAACCAGAATCCTTATCCTCTCATGAGTTCATACATACTAAATTCATCAAAATCTAACTTCATTTGACCTCTCAATCACATAATTCTCATTCTCAAGTTCCAAGCCCTAAATCCCTAGTTTTTAACCCTTAAATCCTACCAATTACATGCTTAATAAGTCAAAAACCACCATAGAACCAAGTACTGAGTTAAAAACATATTGCCTCCTAGTGATTCCCCTTTAATCTCTCTTCAAATTGCTCCCAAAAGCGCCAAACCCGTATGAAAATTGTGAAACATAGCTAGAATTCGAAAAGGTAAAAATTATATGTTCTACCCCAGGGGTTCCGCACTTGGGGACCCCGAACTGCTTTCCCAGGTACGCACCTACGAACTTCACCTAAAGTTCCACTTCCGCATCTGCGGCTCTCACCTCGCACCTGCGGGCTCGCAGGTGCGACCAAATGCCCGCTTCTGTGCTCCCAAACCAAGCCTCCATTTTCGGCACCTGCGTGTAGCCCTCCGCACCTGCGACCATCGCATCTGCGGCTCCCCGTCCGCAGGTACAGCCACACTAGAAAACTTGCACCAGCAGCAATTTTGCTGCATTTTCGAACTTTCAACTTCCGTTAGCCATCCGATATAAATCACGAGCCCCTCGGGGCCTCAACCAAATATACCAACAGATCATATAACACCACCCAAACTTAGTCGAACCCTCGGAACACTCAAAACCACATCAAATTAACTAGAAATTCAAGCCTAAGGATTTCTAAACTTCTGAAACTCGCCAACGATGCCGAAACCAACCAAACCATGTTCGAAAGAGCTTAAATGTTGCACACATATCACAAACGACACTTCGAACCTACTCCAACTTGCGGAACTATATTCTGACACCGATAGCTAATTTTCCGATGCCTACCAGAAATTGCCAAAAATATAATTTTTCCCATTTAAGCCTTATTCCACAGACCTCTGAATAACATTCCAAACACGCTCCTAAGTCCCAAATCACCTAACGAATCTATCCGAAACATAAAAACCAAATTCCGTGTTCATTTACCTACAAGTCAACTTCCGGTTGACTTTTCCAACTAATTAAGCAACTTAAGAGACTAAGTGTCTCATTTATCTCCACAATCACTCCGAACCCGAGCCAACCGACCCAACATGACATAATAGAGCTGAACAACACATAATAAGCCAGAAATGAGGGAAACAGGGATAAACTCTCGGAACGACCGACCGGGTCATTACATCCTCCCTTTCTTAAACCAACGTTCGTCCTCGAATGGGTTTAGAGTGAGGATATCTGCTCTGCCTCTCCCGCTCGGTCTCCCAGGTAGCCTCCTCTCCATTGCACCTTAATTGAAGCTATATCCTTAGACCTCAACCTTCGGACCTGTCGACCCAAAATAGCTACTAGCTCCACCTCATAAGTCATATCACCCTCTAGTTGAACGGAGTTGAAGTCCAAAACATGAGACGGGTCACCAACATACTTCCGGAGCATAGAAACATGAAATATTGGGTGCACAGTCGACATGCTAGGTGGCAAAGCAAGCCTATAAGACACCTCCCCTACTCTCTGAAGCACCTAAAAAGGCCCAATAAACCGGGGACTCAACTTGCCTCGCTTTCCAAACCGCATTGCACCCTTCATGGGTGACACCTTCGATAGAACCTTCTCCCTGATTATGAAAGATACATCGCGGAACTTCCTGTCCGCATAGCTCTTCTGCCTAGACTGCGTTGTACGAAGCCGCTCCTGAATCAACTTTAAATTATCTGACGCATCCTGTACCAAATCTGTACCCAAGAGTCTAGCCTCGCCCGGCTCAATCCAACCAACCGGAGAGCTACACCTCATCCTATACAAAGCCTCATATGCACCCATCTGAATACACGACTGATAACTATTATTTTATGCAAACTCTAGAAGTGGAAGAAACAGGTCCCATGAACTCCTAAAATCAATAACACAAGCGTGCAACATGTCTTCTAGTATCTTAATTGTGCGCTCGGACTGCCCGTTCGTCTGAGGATGAAAACCTGGGTACCCAACTCTCTCTACATGGCCCTCCAAAACTACGATGTGAACGGAGTATCTCTATCAAAAATGATAGAAACTGGAACACAATGCAATCAGAGAATCTCCCGGATATAAATCTCAGCTAACCGCTTCGAAGTATAAGTAGTACCAACAAGAATGAATTGCGCAGACTTGGTCAGCCAATCCACAATAACCCAAATAGCATCCAACCTCCTCGGAGTCCGTGGGAGCCCAACTACAAAGTCCATGGTGATCCGCTCCCACTCCCACTCTGGAATGTCCAACCTCCGAAGCAATCTATCTGATCTCTAGTGCTCATACTTGACCTACTGACAGTTGATACACCGAGCTACAAATCCAACAATATCTTTTTTCATCCGCCTCCATCAATAATGCTGCGTCAGATCCTGGTACATTTTCGCGGCACCCGGATGGGTGGAATACTACGAGTTGTGGGCCTCCTTAAGAATCAACTTCCAAAGCCCATGTACATTAGGCACAGATATCCGATGATGCATCCTCATCACACCATCATCACCATTAGCTACATATATGGCTTCACCTCGTCGGACCCTATCCTTAAGTACGAGAAAGTGTGGGTCATCATATTGGCGCTCTCTGATATGGTCATAAAGAGAAGACCTGGAGGCTATGCAAGCCAATACCCGGCGGGGCTCTGATAAATCCAACCTCACAAACTAGCCTTCTAAGGCCTTAACATCAAGTGTTAGTGGTCTCTCTGCTGCTGGAAGATATGCTAGACTCCCCAAACTCTCTACTCGATGACTCAAGGCATCGGCCAATGTCAGCCACTACATTGGCCTTCCCCGGATGGTATAGAATAGTGATATCATAGTCCTTTAGAATCTCCAACCATATCCGTTGAACATGGAGTTACAAGTTCAAAAGTTAAGGACAGGAAGTTGTAATGACCTGGTCGGTCGTTCCGAGAGCTTAGAAGGAACAAGCATAAGTGAGATTGTTTGCAAATGTATAGAAGGAACATATGATATCTCTACACCTCTCTCTCTTATAGACAATATTGGAAGCCAAAAAAATGCTAGTCAAGATAATAATTTAACTGGCTTTATCTTGATAGTTACAAAAGGTTAGACGGATTTTGTTTTTCATCTTATACATGTTTGTTTTAATCAAAGATTAGTAACAAGTAATAATTTTGTTAGCTCTTGTAAATATTTGTAGAATCTTGTGAACTTGCAAGCGAATAACATGGAGAAAAGTTGCAAGATAAAGAAAATACAATCAATATGTCAGCTCCATTATCTGTTAAAGAAATACAAGAAGGCAGCGTGGCCAACAGAGTTATTGATTGTGTCTTTAATATTGGATTCATAATTCAAATTGTCAAGACATTTCAAAAATTATGTCCTGAGTTTTTATCTCTTCAGTTGACAATTTGTCCTAGAATTGACGACTTGCAGCAAACTAATGTATATATAGTGTTGCTTGTAGAGTAAAAATAAAAAAATAAAGTCGTTAATCAATATACTAATAAAAAGGAAGAGAGATGGTATTGGTTTTAAAGGTTCATCATTTGCTATTCTTACTCCTACTCCTCAGACTACACAAATGAGCATTGATGAGGGTTTGTCTATGGAGGTTGAAGGAAATGTTGAAGAAGAGCTTGGTTGAGGAGAAAGGAATAAGAACCTTAGTTGGAAATTGAAATATCCTTTTGAACAGAAAAACAAAAGAGGATCATCGATGACGCACAATGAAAATACTCCCGAGTATACGGGCTGGATAAAATCAAAATATACTCGTACATGTATTTTTCATTATGCCAAAGATGATAAAAACTTATTGAAGAAATTCATTGGGTGGTTGGGAAAGGAGAAAAGGAAAGGTCGCAAAAAAGTGTAAGTCCCTAAATGTATTCATTAGTTCTTAATTGCTTATATTTGTGTCTTGAACTTCTAATTTTAAATTCAGGACTAAGTGTATTGAGCTTCCAACTCTAACTTCATGACTAAATGTACTAAATTTGTGAGCTTGTAACTCTAAGTTAAGGACCAAGTGTCCTTAACTTTTGAGCTTGTAAGTCTAAGTTTAGGACTAAGTGTCCTTAACTTTTGAACTTGTAATTGTAAGTTAAGGACTACCTGTCCTTAATTTTTGAATTTCCAACTCTAACTTCAGGACCAAGTGTCCTTAATTTTTGAACTTCCACTCTAAGTTCATGACCAATTGTCCATAACTTATGAGCTTGTTACCCTAAGTTCAGGACTAATTGTCCTTTAATTTATGAGCATGTAAGTCTAAGTTCAAGACTAAGTGTCTTTAACTTTTGAACTTGTAACTGTGAGGTCAGGACTACCTTTTCTTAATATTAGAACTTGGGACTCGAAGTTCAGGACCAAGTGTCCTTAACTTATAAGCTTGTTACTTGTGATGACCCAAAGTGTCATCTTACGAATTAAAACTCTATTCTGGGCTCGTTAGCCATAAAAATATTAATTTTATTCACCTCGATTTGCGTGCACAATTCGGGCATGAATCCAGAAAGCTTTTATGTGAAAATATATGAAATAATAACTTTTGAGAGTTAAATTTGATATTTGGTTCACTTCGGTCAATGTTTTGAGTAAACGTACACGGAACCGTATTCCGACGGTCCCGGGAGGTTCGTAGTAAAATATTGTACCTGGGCGTATGTGATGACCCAAAAGGTCATCCTAAGTAATTCTAGCTAAATCTGTGTTCTAAAACCCCGAAAGCCTCCGTTAGTCTACCCTCGATATGCGTGCGCAGCCCAGGCGTGGGGCTGGGAAGTCTTTATGTTGAAATTTGATAAAAATGGAATTTTATGATAATTAAATGAATAAAGTTGACTTTGGTCAACATTTTTGGTAACCGGACCCGGACCCGGACCCGTAATGTGACGGTCCCAGAGGGTCCGTAGGAAAATATGGGACTTGGGCGTATGCCCGGAATCGAATTCCGAGGTCCCAAGCCGGAGAAATGAATTTTTAAAGAAAATTATTTGCTGAAAATAATAAAAGATTTTGAGAATGAATAATTATGTAAATACCGTTTTACCGAGCCCGTATTATGGTTCCGGAGCCCGGAACATGTTTATTATATGTTATGTGAGTTATCTGTGAAATTTGGTGTAAAACGGACTTGAAATGACGTGTTTCGGATCAAAATTGGTAAAATTAAGCTTTATGAAGTTTTAAGAAATTTCTATGAGTTTTGAGGTTAAATTTTGTTGATTTTGATGATATTTTGGTGATTTAAAAGCTTGAAGAAGTCCGTAGGATGTATGGGAGTTGTATGTGTTTTTGGTTTCGAGCCCCGAGGGCTCGGGTGTGATTCGGGTAGGTGTTCGGGGTGTTCAACTTAGGAAAATCACTGCTGATGCACCATCTTCTGGTGTGTCCGCACCTGCGAGCCTAAAGCCGCAGGTGCGAGACCGCAGGATCGACACCAAGTCCGCAGGCGCGGTCCTCCTCACAGGCGCGACCCAGGCGCCGCAGGTGCGGCTCCGCAGGGGCGACATTCCTTCCACAGGTGCGGCCCCTTCTGGGCCTGACCCAAGTCCGCAGGTGCGACTATTTTTCCGCACCTGCGATACCGCAGGTGCGAGCCTTCCTTCCGCAGGTGCGAGATTCGTCCAGTGATTTTTTTTTTCTTAAGTCCAAAACAGAAACATTACGGGATTTAACCCTTTTCTTCTCAAACCTCTTCTTCTCCACAGCCCCTTAGCCATTTTTGAAGAGTTCCATCACTACAATCTCGGAGGTAATCGATTCTAACACCAATTCCTTCCAGTTTTCTTCCATAATCACTAGAACCTAGGCCTAAAATCCTAAAATCAAGTAGAAATTAGGGGTTTTGGGTAGAGTTAGGTTTTTGGGAAAATTTGGTGATTCAACCTCAATTTGGGGTCGGATCTTGAAACAAATTATATGTTTTAACTCGTGGGGTTATGGGTAATCGGGTTTTGGTCCGAACCTCGAGTTTGGACCAAGCGGGCCTAGGGTCGAATTTCGGTAATTTTGGAAGAATGCTAGAAATTGAATATCTAGGCTATGGGATTGTGTTATTGAGTTTTTATTGATATTATTGAATTAATTATGCCTAGATATCGTTGTTTCGGAGTCGGATTATAAAGGAAAGACGGTCTTAGAGGGTTGATTGCTATACTTTGGACCGAGGTAAGTGTCTTGCCTAACTTTGGTGAGGGAATA
>ML274020.1:52789-66226 GCA_005239495.1 Nicotiana undulata | reverse complement strand
GTGGTGGCCGATGCCTTGAGCCGGAAGTCAGTCAGCATGGGTAGTTTAGCTTATCTATCAGTTGGAGAGCGACCTTTGGATTTGGATGTTCAGGCGTTAGCCAATCGATTTGTTAGATTGGAGGTTTCTGAGGGTGGCAGTGTTTTGGCCCATACCATCGCTCGTTCTTTATTACATGACCGTATTCTTGTCAGGCAGTATGATGATCGTCATTTGTGTGCTATTAGAGATGCAGTTCTGCACGGACGTGCCAAGCAGGTCACAGTTGATGCTGAGGGTGTTTTGAGATTGTAGGGTCGCATTTGTGTTCCTGATGTAGACGGCATTCGTGAGTTTGAAAGGTGCAAGGAACAAATAGAAATTGATGAAAAAGGAAAGGCAAATAAAAGTTTGAAAATCCAAAAAGAAACAAGTCAAAAAGAAAAATAGAGGTTAAAAGGATTCAATGAAACAATGTTGAAAGGCTTGGAATGATGAAAGAAGGAGAAAAATTAGCCTCAAATAGAAGAAAGAGCGACAATGAGTCTCTCTAAGTTCCCCAAGGAAGAGAAAATGACTCAAACAGTCAAGAAAAATATGAGCCAAAGTGTGAAAATGGAGTGATTAAGGAAATATGTTCTATCATAGTTCATTATGCCCGAATTTGATCCAAAAAAGCCTTCATTACATCCCGTTAAATCCCTATAGGATTTCAAGTTGAGTGAGCTTACATTAGTGGTGATTTACATGAGCGGAAAGCCTATGGTACTTAGAGCCAGACTTGTGGCATTCTTTTGAGAGAGAAGAGAGCACTTCTTGACAATTCTGGTTTTGAGCGTACATTCTATAAGGTGAGATGAGCTCATGGAGAGTAAAGGAGAAAGAGTCTGGGATCCATAGTGACTTACGTGAGAGTGCGAAGCTCTTTGATGAATTGAGTCAACTCTTGAAGCTTTGGTGTCACATTAGATCTAGGGAACTAAGAAAGTCATTGCATAATGTTGTCAATAATGCATTTGTGTTGAGGGTAATTGTTAGTCCCAATTGAAGCTTGATGAAGTTACATTTGAACAGCTGAAATTCTACTTCTTTTTCTTGTGGATGTGGGAATTACCTAATTTGCTTGAGGACAAGCAAAAGCTTAAGTTTGAGGGAGTTGATAACTAGGGATTTTTACCTACTATTTACTCTCTTTTGCTTAGTTTTTGGGGCAAAAATGCACTAAGGTATTCCCGAAAACTAATGCAAGGTGCTTATTTGCAGGGGTTGGATCAACTTGAGGCAAAGAGGCCAAAACTAACTTAAAAAGGAGCCAAATTGTAAAAGCCATGGAATTAACAGAAGCGCTGACAGCGCTATTTCAACGCAGCAGCGGAATCCTGACCGCTGAGGCGAAATTCTAAGAGCGGCATCGAAAATAGATTCAGAGAGCTGGATTTTTACCCATTTAGAACCACTGACAGCGCAATAAAAGCGCCGTCGTGAAACCTTTAGCGCGACCACGGTGGGAAATCCGCTGAGAGTGGAATGTCAAGTTCAGAGAGTTATAAAATTGGTCCCTCACAAGAGCGCGGTCAGTGCTAAAATTTCGCTGCCGTGTTATTCATTTCTGCTGAGGTGCCCCTATTTTCGCTGGGAGCGGAATCTTAGTTCAGAGAAGTTGCTAGAGATCCAACCTTAAAGAAGCGCGATCCGCGCTCTTAATTGCGCTGCCCCGACAGCTGATCCACTGGGGCACTTGTTTTTCCGTTGACAGCGGAACCTCCGTAGGGCCATTTTTGTCCAGTAATTTTAGCTGTGTATAAATAGTTCTTTTTCTCATTTTTAGTGTATCATATATTTTGGAGAGCTCGTGAATAGCAGCCTTTTACATTTTTGAGTAACTTTAGAATATATTTCTCTCTTAATCTTAGATTTTATCTTTGTATTTGACATTTGTTGCTTTAATTTCATCTGCTCTTTTGATTTCTTCCTTGAATATGAGCAGCTAGACCTATTATCTAGGGTTGTGACCCAACCCTAGTGTGGGTATCTAATGGGTATTTAATTTTAGGATTTACTTGTTGTTGGGTCAGTGATATTTAGCTTGTTTCATGCTTAATCTATTGAATTAGTGGTTGCAAATACTGATTCATGCCTATTTGACTAGGGTTTGTTCTTGAGAAAGAGGACCCAAGTCTAGGTAAAATAGGCTAACAAGGAATTGGGGTTAATTCAAGAGATTGATATCCCCAATTAAAGAGTAGAACCTAGAGATAGTAAAACCCGACTTGAGCCAATTTCACTTGCTATGTTGAAACGCCCAATTAGGCTTGAGAAAGCCAATTCGGGTAAAGTTACCCAAACTACCGAGAGTTATAGGGTGAGTAATTGAGTGTGAGGTTATATCATGAGCCCATAACCAACAAGTTAATCCTAGATTTTAGATCCCGTTAGATACTCGCCTAGGTGTATGTTGCATCCCTAGTGCCCTTTATAACTTGATAAAACCTTCACAAAAATATTGTAGTTAGCTTGTTATTAGAAATCTTTAGCATTATAACTAGTATAGAATCAAAACAACTTATGGTTTGAAGAGTAATTAAGAACAATATACATTGCTAAGTCGAATAGGAACCCAACTCCAATCTTCTAACTCCTTGTGGATTTCGATCCCGATCCTATCGGGTAAAAGCTACATCTACCCTACCTTTCCATTCTATAGTGGTATAGGTAGGACCTCGATCACTTTTTGGCGTCGTTTCCGGGGAGTTAAACGGTGTTGGCTATCTATTTGATTAGTGGTGTAGATTGTTTTTCTTTCCTTCTATTTTATTAACTTGTGTGTTTCAATCGCTTTAAGTACAATGGCTGATCCATAGTTCCTGGTATTCCATTCATCCGGGCGCCACGAAGATGTACCAGGACTTGCGGCAGGTTAAGTATGAGCACCAGAGACCCGATGGTTTGATGCAGCAGATTCAGCTTCTCGAGTGGAAGTGGGAGCGTATCACGATGGATTTTGTAGTTGGACTTCCACGGACCCAGAGGATGGTTGATATAGTATGGGTTGTCGTGGATAGGCTGACAAAGTCAGCACATTTCATTCCGGTGGCGGTTTCATCTTCAACGGAGAAGTTAGCTAAGATCTATATGAGGGAGATTGTCAGATTGCACGGTGTGACCTTATCTATCATATCAGACCGATGTACTCAGTTTACCTCCCATTTCTGGAGAGTATTTCAGCGAGAATTGGGCACACAAATTGAGTTGAGCACAGCATTTCATCCTCAGACGGATGGACAGTCCGAGCGTACTATTCAGATTTTGGAGGATATGTTGCGGGCATGTGTTATTGATTTTGGTGGTTCATAGGATCAGTTCTTGCCTTTAGCAGAGTTTGCCTACAACAACAGTTACCAGTCGAGCATTCAGATGGCTCCGTATGAGGCGTTGTATGGTAGGCGATGTCGGTCTCCAGTCGGATGGTTTGAGCCCGGAGAGGCTAGATTATTGGGTTCTGAGTTAGTCCAGGATGCCTTGGATAAGGTGAAGATTATTCAGGATAGGCTTCGTACAGCTCAGTCCAGGCAAAAGAGTTATGCAGATCGTAGAGTTCGAGATTTGGCTTTCATGGTAGGAGACCAGGTGTTCCTTCGAGTGTCGCCTATGAAGGGCGTGATGGGATTCGGAAGAAAGGGCAAGTTGAGCCCTAGGTATATTGGTCCATTTGAGATTTTGGATAAGGTAGGAGAGGTGGCCTACAGACTTGCCTTGCCATCGCATTTATCAGCAGTGCATCCAGTGTTCCATGTATCCATGCTCTGGAGGTATATTGCAGATCCATCTCATGTTCTTGAATTCAACAGTGTCCAGTTGGACAAGGATCTGACTTATGAGGAGGAGCCGATAGCTATATTAGATAGGCAGGTTCGCCAGTTGAGGTTGAAGAGTTATCCTTCGGTCCGTGTTCAGTGGAGAGGTCAGCCTGCCGAGGCAGCTACTTTGGAGTCCAAGTCCGATATGAGGAATTGTTATCCCCATCTTTTCTCAAACTCAGGTACTTTTCTATGTCCGTTCGAGGAGAACATTTGTTTTAGAGGTAGAGATTGTGATGACCCAAAAGGTCATCCTAAGTAATTCTAGCTAAATCTGTGTTTTCGGGAATACCTTAGTGCATTTTTGCCCCAAAAACTAAGCAAAAGAGAGTAAATAGTAGGTAAAAATCCCTAGTTATCAACTCCCTCAAACTTAAGCTTTT
The DNA here is from genome assembly GCA_005239495.1 of Nicotiana undulata. NCBI lineage: Eukaryota > Viridiplantae > Streptophyta > Magnoliopsida > Solanales > Solanaceae > Nicotiana > Nicotiana undulata. Next base: position 62,007 of record ML274020.1, on the reverse strand, counting down.
GCTTGTCCTCAAGCAAATAAGGTAATTCCCACATCCACAAGAAAAAGAAGTAGAATTTCAGCTGTTCAAATGTAACTTCATCAAGCTTCAATTGGGACTAACAATTACCCTCAACACAAATGCATTATTGACAACATTATGCAATGAGTTTCTTAGTTCCCTAGATCTAATGTGACACCAAAGCTTCAAGAGTTGACTCAATTCATCAAAGAGCTTCGCACTCTCACGTAAGTCACTATGGATCCCAGACTCTTTCTCATTTACTCTCCATGAGCTCATCTCACCTTATAGAATGTACGCTCAAAACCAGAATTGTCAAGAAGTGCTCTCTTCTCGCTCAAAAGAATGCCACAAGTCCGGCTCTAAGTACCATAAGCTTTCCGCTCGTGTAAATCACCACTAATGTAAGCTCACTCAACTGAAATCCTATAGGGATTTAACGGGATGTAATGAAGGCTTTTTTGGATCAAATTCGGGCATAATGAGCTATGATAGAACATATTTCCTTAAGCACTCCATTTTCACACTTTGGCTCATGTTTTTCTTCACTGTTTGAGTCATTTTCTCTTCAGTGGGGAACTTAGAGAGACTCATTGTCGCTCTTTCTTCTATTTGAGGCTAATTTTTCTCCTTCTTTCATCATTCCAAGCCTTTCAACATTGTTTCATTTAATCCTTTTAACCTCTATTTTTCTTTTTGACTTGTTTCTTTTTGGCTTTTCAAACTTTTATTTGCCTTTCCTTTTTCATCAATTTCTATTTGTTCCTTGCACCTTTCATCCGGGTACTCATGGTAGGAGACCAGGTGTTCCTTCGAGTGTCGCCTATGAAGGGCGTGATGAGATTCGGAAGGAAGGGCAAGTTGAGCCCTAGGTATATTGGTCCATTTGAGATTTTGGATAAGGTAGGAGAGGTGGCCTACAGACTTTCCTTGCCACCGCATTTATCAGCAGTGCATCCAGTGTTCCATGTATCCATGCTCTAGAGGTATATTGCAGATCCATCTCATGTTCTTGACTTTAACAGTGTCCAGTTGGACAAGGATCTGTGAGGAGGAGCCGATAGCTATATTAGATAGGCAGGTTCGCCAGTTGAGGTCGAAGAGTTATCCTTCGGTCCGTGTTCAGTGGAGAGGTCAGCCTGCCGAGGCAGCTACTTGGGAGTCCAAGTCCGATATGAGGAGTTGTTATCCCCATCTTTTCTCAAACTCAGGTACGTTTCTATGTCCGTTCGAGGAGAACGTTTGTTTTAGAGGTAGAGATTGTGATGACCCAAAAGGTCATCCTAAGTAATTCGAGCTAAATATGTGTTTCGAGGTCCCGAAAGCCTCCGTTAGTCTCACCTCGATATGCGTGCGCAACCCAGGCGTAAAGCTGGGAAGTCTTTATGTTGAAATTTGATGAAAATGGAATTTTATGATAATTAAATTATTAAAGTTGACGTTGGTCAACATTTTTGGTAAACGGACCCGGACCCCTGATGTGACGGTCCCGGAGGGTCCGTAAGAAAATATGGGACTTGGGTGTATGCCCGGAATCGAATTTCGAGGTCCCAAGCCCGAGAAATGAATTTTTAAATAAAATTATTTGCTGAAAATAATAAAGGATTTTGAAAATGAATAATTATGTGAAAACTGTGTTACCAGGCCTATATTATGGTTCCGGAGCCCGAAACAGGTTTATTATATGTTATGTGAGTTATCTGTGAAATTTGGTGTAAAACATACTTGAAATGACGTGTTTCGGATCAAAATTGGTAAAATTAAGCTTTATGAAGTTTTAAGAAATTTCTATGAGTTTTGAGGTTTAATTTGTTGATTTTGATGATACTTTGGTGATTTAAAAGCTTGAATAAGTTCGTAGGATGTTTGGGAGTTGTATGTGTTTTTGGTTTCGAGCCCCGAGGGCTCGGGTGTGATTCGGGTAGGTGTTCGGGGTGTTCAACTTAGGAAAATCACTGCTGATGTACCATCTTCTGGTGTGTCCGCACCTGCGAGCCTTGAGCCGTAGGTGCGAGACAGCAGGAGCGACACCAAGTTCGCAGGCACGGTCCCCCTCGCAGGCGCCACCCAGGCGCTGCAGGTGCATCTCCGCAGGGGCGACATTCCTTCCGCAGGTGCGGCCCCTTCTGGGCCTGACCCAAGTCCGCAGGTGCGACTATTTTTCCGCACCTGCGATACCGCAGGTGCGAGCCTTCCTTCCGCAGGTGCGAGATTCGTCCAGTGATTTTTTTTCTTAAGTCCAAAACAGAAACATTGCGGGATTTAACCCACTTCTTCTCAAACTTCTTCTTCTCCACAGCCCCTTATCCATTTTTGAAGAGTTCCATCACTACAATCTTGGAGGTAATCGATTCTAACACCAATTCCTTCCACTTTTCGTCCATAATCACTAGAACCTAGGCCTAAAATCCTAAAATCAAGTAGAAATTAGGGGTTTTGGGTAGAGTTAGGTTTTTGGGAAAATTGGGTGATTCAACCTCAATTTGGGGTCGGATCTTGAAACAAATTATATGTTTTAACTCGTGGGGTTATGGGTGATTGGGTTTTGGTCCGAACCTCGAGTTTGGAACAAGCGGGCCCGGGGTCGAATTTCGGTAATTTTGGAAGAATGCTAGAAATTTAATATCTAGGCTATGGGATTGTGTTATTGAGTTTTTATTGATATTATTGAATTAATTATGCCTAGATATCGTTGTTTCGGAGTCGGATTATAAAGGAAAGACAGTCTTAGAGGGTTGATTGCTATACTTTGGACCGAGGTAAGTGTCTTGCCTATCTTAGGTGAGAGAATAGGTATTATTTGCTATGTGCTAAGTGATCATCATGTTCATTGCATAGGCAAGGTGACGAGTACCTATGCAATGTGCGTCAAGCATGCCCATGAGTCTATTTGATAGAAATTGCAGTATTTCTTCCATGTTTAGCATATTATGAGATTGTCTCTACTTGGTAATTTATTCTTGATTGAAAGCATTGGCTGTTGAGCTTGAGAAGTGTTGATACGAACGATAATCCAAGTTTAGAGTATGCGATTGAGGTGATTGGTTATAGCTGAGACCCTTGTCGGGCATTTATTGAGTTATTAAATTGATGTTTTCCCCTTGTCGGGTGATTTGAACTGCCTATTTTCACTATGTTGTACTCCTTGCCATTATATATGTTATTGTTTGGTGAGGAAGAGTGTAAAGCACGAAGGGTGATGCCGTGCCATGATTCATATTGATTATAAGCACGAAGGTTAATGTTGTGCCATGAATTTCATTGATTATATGCACGAAGGTTAATGATGTGCCATGATTTACATTGCCTTACATTATACATTGCATTGTGAGTAAGAGAGTAAAAGCACGAAGGGTGATGCCGTGCCATGATATTTGATTACATTGCATTGTGAGGAAGAGATTAAAAGCACGAAGGGTGATGCCATGCCATTGTGTTACGTTCTTGTACTTATACTTGTTTCGTTGGCTATTGTGTTAGATTGCCTCCCTTGTTTACTTCTATCTGTCAATTTGACTGCTTCATTTCACTTGTTCCCCTTTAGTGCTCCCGTATCCCTTACTTGTTTGCTTATCTCTTGCCTTGTATTATCCATGTTACCTGCTGTAGAATAGGACAGGATATCGTTATTGTCAAGTCTAGCCTCGTCACTACTTCGGCCGAGGTCAGGCTCGGCACTTACTCAGTACATGGGGTTGTTTGTACTGATGCTACACTGCACTTCTCAATGTTGTGCATATCCCGCATCCGGACCCAGTGGACCGCATTGAGGGAGTCACCTTCAGTCCACCCAGAGCTTCAAGGTGTACCTGTTGGCGTTCGTGGGCCTTGGTGTCTCTCCTGCATTTGGATTCCTTATTGTCTTACTTTTTCTCCTAGTTTCAAGACAATTATATATTTCCTTTCAGACTCTGTATTTAGCACTCAGTTTAGATAGTTCGTGAGGTTGTGACACCCCGGTTTTGGGATTATGCGATGATGTTATCTTTACTACGTCATTACGCATTTTCAGAGTATTGTTACATTTCCGCTGTTAAAATTATAAAGTATGTTGGTCATTTCAGTTAAGATTTGAAGGGTATTGGTTTTTACTACTGTTGAATTGATTTTAAAATATTAATGTGTAGTATACATTGGCTTGTCTAGCGGGTTCAACGTTAGACGCAGTCACGGTCTGAAAGGTGGGATTTCGGGTCGTGACAGCGTATGCCCGGAATCAAATTCCGAGGGCCCTAGCTCGAGAACTGAATTTTTGATGAAAATTGTTGAACTGAAATTTAAAGGAATTAAAGAAATTGATTATTATTTGAAATCGTTGGTATCGGGCCCGTATTTTGGTTCTGGAGCCCAATAAAGGTGTATTATAATATTTAAGTCATATATGTGAAGTTTGGTGAGAATCGAAGTTTGTTTTACGTGATTCGGACGTCTAGTTGAGAAGATAGTAATTTTGAAGTGTTCTTGAGAATATCATGAGTTTTGATGCTAAATCCGTAGTTTTAGGTGTTATTTTTGTGATTTGATCGCACGAGCAAGTCTGTATGATGTTTTTAGACTTGCGTTCATGTTTAGTTTGGAGCCCCGAGGGCTCGGGTGAATTTCGGATAGGCAACAAAGTGTTTAGAACTTATAAAAAAAAAATAACTGGTGTCTGGTGCAGGCCTCTAAGCTCGCAATTGCAAGATCTGGCTTCGCAAATGCGAGCGTAGTTGGCCTAGTAAATGTGATATATTCATCGGCATTGCCAAGATGCCTAGGCCAGCTTGGTTCTCGCAAATGCGAGATTTTCTTTGCATTTACGAAGAGTGTCTAGGGGGGGCATGATTGCAAATACGACCTCCTGCCCGCAAATGCGACATATTTGTCGCAAATGCAAAGGCATCATAAAATGCGAAGGGTTTGCAATTGTGATACCTCTCTCGCAATTGTGACATCTGAAACTGTTAAGCTTGGACTTAGACAGGATTTTCACCCATTTTTCAATTCTTTTGAAACCTAAACCCCAAGAGGTGATTTTGCAAAGACCAAAACTTCTCCAAGTCATAGTTACGTGATTCCTAACTAATTCCTTTCAATATTTTACAACTCTTTACAAGATTTCAACCTAGAATCTAGAATTTTCATGGTAGAATTAGGGATTTTTGGGTAGAGCTTAGGAATTTCAGAATTTGGAGATTTAGACCTCGAATTGAGGCAGGATTCCAAAACCAATTATATATCTGGGCTCGGGGGAGAATGGGTAAACAAATTTTGGTCTGAACCTCAAGATTGGACAAAGCGGGCCCGGGGTCGATTTTTGTCTTTTGTTGGGAAAACATAGGAAAACCATAATTATGCATTAAAGTTAGTTATTTAGCAATAGTTAATTATATTAAACTAATTATGATTAGATACGAGTGAGTTGGAGGCGAATTCTAAAGGAAAAGTTGTGTTTGAGCAGTGAGTGGCCTGCGAAATCGAGGTAAGTGTTGTGTCTAACCTTAGATTGAGGGAATAGGTATTGTGTGACTATGTGATACTTGTTTTGTTGCTAAATACAATGTATAGGTGAGGTGACGAGTACATATACATTGTGGTCAGGTCATAACATGCCTTGCTATTTTGTTGTCTTAAAGCCTATCATCTATGATTATTGTTGTTAGTGAAATGCTGGGAAGATTTGTATGAGATTCCACCGAGATGGATAACATTGTGAATATTGAGTCGAGATTGAAATGTTAAATGGTGATAGAAACTATGATGAAATACTGATTTTTTGTGAAATTTCTCTTTATATGTTGTTAATGATTCTGTGATCGGTGAGGAAGAGTGTAAAGCACGAAGGGTGATGTCGTGCATGATTTATTTATATTGTGAGGAAGAGTGTAAAGCACGAAGGGTGATGTCGTGCATGATTTATTTATATTGTGAGGAAGAGTGTAAAGCACGAAGGGTGATGCAGTGCATGGTTTATTTATATTGTGATGAATAGATTAAAGCACGGAGGGTGATACCGTGCATTCTTATTTATAATCTGGTGAGGATGAGAGTAAAAGCACGAAGGGTGATGCCGTGCATTCTATTTATTATTTTGTAAGACTGAGAGTAAAAGCACGAAGGGTGATGTCGTGCAAATTTCATTTTAATTGCTTAATTTGTTTGTTGATTATTGTTTATTTCTGTCTTTCGCTTTCTCAATCCTTATGCTAAATTCCCCACTACATGTCCCGTTCCCATTAATTGTTGTACTAATTCTCTAATTGTTGTTATTTCTGCTAGCATGATTACATACATGTCCAAGTTTTTATGTGGTATCCTGTCCTATCCTCGTCACTACTTCGCTGAGGTTAGGCTCTACACTTACCAGTACATGGGTCGGTTGTACTGATAATGCACTCTGAACTTCTTGTGCAGATCCAGGTTTAGGTTCGAGCTGAGTTCGAGTTAGAGCTGACACTTTCGCACGGAGACACGAGGTAGATCTGCTGACGTCCGCAGATTCCTGGACTCTTCTCCTTATGATTCATTTGTTGTTTTATTTAGTTCAAAACAGTTATATATTTTTCTTGGATCCAAATACTTGTAGTAAATTCTTAGTAGTTTGTGAATTGTGACTCCGAATCCCGGGTAGCTAGAGATTAGTATTATTTCGGCAGTACGATATTCTATTTCATTAATTAATTTTGGAATCGTATAATGGATGGTAATAAAAATTTGTATATGTTTGAATTGTTTTAAATGTCGTATTCCGCAAATGTTGGCTTGCCTAACAATAATAGTGTTTGGCGCCATCACGGCCCCTTGGGGGGAATTTGGGTCGTGACATTACTGTAAGTTCAGGACTAACTGTCCTTAATTTATGAGCTTGTAACTCTAAGGTCAGGACTACCTATCCTTAATTTTTGAAATCGGAACTCGAAGTTCAGGACCAAGTGTCTTTAACCTATGACCTTGTCACTGTAAGTTCAGGACCAAGTGTCCTTAACTTATGAGCTTGTTACTGTAAGTTCAGGACTAATTGTCCTTAATTTATGAGCTTCTAAGTCTAAGTTAAGACTACATGTCCTTAATTTATGAACTTCCACTCTAAGTTCAGGACCAATTGTCCATAACTTATGGAATTATGCGCTTCTAATTAGGAATTGAGGACTAACTTATAAGCTTTCTAACTTTGATATTTTCAAAAATTTTAGGAGACAAACTGATATATATGCTGAGTATAACAGTGTGAGAAAGAATCCATAAAAATTGTATCATCAAAAAATTATTAGCAAAATATTCTTCCTTGAGCTTTCAGATAGTAGCTATGTACTTGATGATAAGGTGTGATAATTCACAAGGCATTTGTTGTCTTTCTTCCTAATTTATTGTTTTTAATTATTTATGACTGATGGATTTTTTTTCTTTTTTTGCCTTTTTTATGAAGCATATTGACATTTTCCTTAATTTATGAACTTCCACTCTAAGTTCAGGACCAATTGTCCTTAACTTATGAAATTATGCACTTTTAATTAGGAATTGAGGACTAGCTAGGAATGAGGACTAACTTATAAGCTTTCTAACTTTGATTTTTTCAAACTTTTCAGTGGAAAAATTGATATATATGCTAAGGATAATGGTGTGATAAAGAATCCATATAAATTGTACCATAAAAAATCAGTAGCAAAATGTTCTTCCTTGAGCTTTCAGATAGTAGTTATGTACTTGATGATAAGGTTTGATAATTCACAAGGCATTTGTTTTCTTTCTTCTTAAATTACTGTTTTTTAATTATTTATGACTGATGGATTTTCTTTCTTTTTGCCTTTATGAACCATATTGATATTACCCTATATTATTTGAGAAAGAAGGAATGCTACCACCCTTGCGCCCATCCTTTTCGTTGCACAACTACAGATATACTTTTTGATAATATATGCTACTTGTGTATAAAGATTTCAATGAATATGCTTCAGATGAGTTTTGGTATGGTGATAATCAATTGGTTCTCACACCATATGTGTGTGGTGACAATCGTAGATGTGGAATTTCTTGGACAGAGGTTGACAAAATCTTTTTTTTTCAAGTCGGCTTCCTTTAGAAGATACTGATGCTGTGACACATTTTCTTTTGGGGGTGTCACGACCCGTTTCTGGGTTGTGATGGCGCCTGTCGTGGAACCAGGCTAGCCAACCATTACAACAATACTTAATTCATTTAATAGGGAAATTTACTCATCATTGGCTCAATTCATAGAAATACTAACATTTTTAATCATTTAAAACAGTCTAACAAAAGAAATGAGCTCCAACAATCACCCTAGGATCTGGAGTCACGCAGTCATGAGCTACTAACATCAATACAACTGAGAATAATAAAACTGAAGTTTTAAGTTTCAAAGTTCCAATACAGAAGGGAGAATAGGGAAAAGAGGGACGGGACAGCGAACGCCAGCTGCTACCTCGTCGACTCTGAGAGAATGGCTGCTATCACCGCTCCGCGTCAAATCTCGGTGCACCTGGATCTGCACACACAGTGTGCAGGTAAGTAACGAAAACAACCTACGGTCTGAGGAGGTAGTGACGAACTCAACCTCCGTAAATCATAGTTCAAATAATGAATATTTCAGGAATAACCGAGTATATCAGTGACAATATCCGTAAATAACAATTAAATGCCATGTATGTATTATGCAACTCTCACAGGTAGTCCTCTCGGTACACATAATTGGCCATTGGCCCAGGGAAATCCATCCCGTAACATGTACGACGTGGTGACTCAGTCACTAAGTACCGAGGGAGCAGGCCAATTCAGCCTTTCGGAGAAATCCATCTCCGGGATATCATACTCATCCATAATCTGTACCAGGGAAATCCATCCCTCCATATCTCATAAACAGTATCTGTGCCAGGGAAATCCATCCCTCTATATGTCATATCTCGGACAAATCCATGTCCAGGGAAATCCATCCCTCAATATCTGTGCGCTCACTGGGGGTGTAAAGACTCCGGAGGGGCCGCCAAGGATATGGCCCAGTGCTATATATATATATATATATATATATATATATATATATATCAATCCCACGAAGGGTATATCATCTCAACATTTGGCTCTAGGCCCATACTCAGTCAGAATTACCAGTCTCCTCACAATACTCTTATTATGCAGCAGCCCAAACAATGGCAGTGCATGATAAATAAATGAATTCTGAGACTGAAATACGATACGTGCATAATAACAGGACTGAGTATGCAGAC
>ML274020.1:17034-50952 GCA_005239495.1 Nicotiana undulata | reverse complement strand
AACTCTAAAGCTCTTGTTAGAGACTATGTGTCTCAATCCACTCTATTTTCGCTCCGAACCCGAACCAACCAACCCTAACACTTCGTGAACAGTCTAACCGAGCTACTACAAGACAGAAATGAAGGAATAGATGTGTATACTACGTAACGACGGACCGGGTCGTTACAGGGGGTATTAGACTTGAATGAGAGAAATATTGATGTGTACGGTTCCATATGCAGTGAGCCATATGAGCAAGGATTTAAACACATTGAAATGTGTGCGCGCATGATCCCCCACTTGCTAAAGTTCTCACAATTTGACAAAAATCACAAGTCTTTTGGAAATGCATTCAATAAATTGGATATTCAGTGGAAAAAATCACCAAAACAAACTGGATCGTACGTGTTGTCATTTTGTGATGACCCAAGGGGTCATTTTATGAACTAAGACTCCGTTCTAGGCTAGAATTGGTGAAAGTTAGAAATGTGTTGATGTTGGTCAACAGTGGAAAATTAGCTATCGGGGTCGGAATGGAATTCCGGAAGTTTGAGTAGGTTCGTAGTGTCATTTGCAATGTATGTGCAAAATTTGAGGTCATTCGGGCATGGTTTCGTAGGTTTCGACGTCGTTAGAAAATTTTGGAAGTTTAGAAGTTCTTAGGCGTGAATCGAAGTTGATTTAGTGTTTTGGTGTTGTCTTGAGTGTTCTGGAGGTTCGACTAAGTTCTATTAGTGATATATGACTTGTTTGAATTATTGGTTGAGGTCTCAAGGGTCTCGAGTGAGTTTCAGATAGTTTTGAGGTGTGTTGTGCTCGTTTTTCTTATGTTTCGACGTCGTTTCATCAAGCGTAAATGATATCATATTGAACGAATAAGCTTTGGTTTCTGTTTTGAATGAAGTATTAGACCCGTATCTTCATTACCTATCTGTAGCAAAAAAGAATCATCGAATTTGGACATCGTATGAAGATTTTATGGTCATTTTACTAAGGTTGCCAGATTTTTCATATTAATTACGTAATTTTCACTGACGGCGAATTTAAAATCTGCATTATTTGCAAATATTAAAACCTACATATTTCCTTCTTTATAAGGTCAAATTGAGTGATTCAAAAGCCTAACTTGACTAGAATTTTGCAAGAAATCCATTAGAGGCATATAAAAGTGAGTTTCGGGATCGTTTGACACGAGAAACGAGGCAGAATAGCTGGCATAAAAATATATAACACAAGGGTTTGTTCATTCGGTCATATTATGAGTTGGTGAGCTCGGATTTGAGCGATTTTGGAAGCGATTTTCACCATAGGGATTCGGGTAAGTGTCCTTTACTCGTTTTTGGTTTTGTTTCATGAATCATCTTCGTTTTTGAGATTTGATTCATGATTTTTAAAGTGAAATTGAGAGAGTTAGGGCTTGAGTTTTAGAGAGTTTTAGGTAGGGATTTGAGGGACCAAACGGAGTCTGAGTTTGATAAATTTTATACGGCTAGACTCGGGAGAGGACAAGGATTTTGATTCTGCAATTTTTGATTGATTTCGAGATGTGGGCCAGGGGGTCAGATTTTGGCCGATTTCGGATTTTTGGCATATTTTGTAGTTTTTATTGTGGAATTCCATTCGTTAGCATATGTTAATGGTATTAATCTGATTGTGATTAGATTCGAGCGGGTTACAGCAAGACCCTAAAGGAAAAGTTTTAATTGAGTAGTGAGTGGCCTGCGAATTAGAGGTAAGTACTTGGTTTAACCTTGACTTGAGGGAATAGGAATCCCCAACTTAATTGATATATGAATTTTCATGTGTGTGGTATATAGGTGAGGTGACGAATATCTATGCACCACCAAATTGTCTGTAAGATGATCTCTTCCCTGTTTTCTATTTACTTGATCCATGACTTAATTGTTTTATGCTCATTGATGTTTTTATGACTACTTGTTTCTATGACTAATTGGCTTGGTTAACTTGTTATTAAGTCTAGATTCAATTATTTTGGTAAAGTATGGTTGTTTCCTTGGTTTCCTTGTGGTACATAAAGGTTGAGCGGCTTGACATTGTTTTACGAGATGTGTATATATTCCTGTTGGTTTTCATTATGAGATATTATTGATGAAGTTTGTGAGAAATACCGTTTACTGTTTATGACGGTTGAGACAAAAGTATCGTGAAAGGTTTTGACCTGAAATGTGAAATTATTTATAAATAAAGTGATATGATATGTCTGGTGGGAGTGGGTTGCACGCCGCAACAAGGAGTAATAAGGGTGGACAGGTGGGATCGGGTTGCAGGCCGCAACGGGAGTAATAAGGGTGATATATATATATATATATATATGGAGGAGCAATAAGGGTGGACATGTGGGAGCGGGTTGCACGCCGCAACAAGGAGTAATAAGGGTGGACAGGTGGGATCGGGTTGCAGGCCGCAACGGGAGTAATAAGGGTGATATATATATATATATATATATGGAGGAGCAATAAGGGTGGACATGTGGGAGCGGGTTGCACGCCGCAACAAGGAGTAATAAGGGTGGACAGGTGGGATCGGGTTGCAGGCCGCAACGGGAGTAATAAGGGTGATATATATATATATATATATATGGAGGAGCAATAAGGGTGGACATGTGGGAGCGGGTTGCACGCCGCAACAAGGAGCAATAAGGGAGGACACTGATATTTTATTGAATTTCATAAACAAAGATTTGAAAACTTACTGTTTTACCTTTCTATTTTTGATATTTTGCAATCATTTTATTTTAAAGTCAAGGTTTGGAAATTTGGAAACTTACGTGAGAATTTGTTATAGTTGAGACCTGGAAAAGGTGACTGAGTTATTTTAATTGTTGCTACAGTTATTATTTGTTTTTTTTAGATTTCCTTCTTGCTTTATTTTATATTGTTTACAGGTTATATTGTTAATGCCCCGCTGTATCCTCGTCACTAATTCGTCGAGGTTAGGCTCGTCACTTACTCAGTACATGGGGTCTGTTCTACTGATACTACACTCTGCACTATTTTATGCAAATCCAGGTACCGATCAACGCTAGGAGATTTGTAGTAGCCCACATTCATCATTCGGAGACACGAGGTAGATATGCCGGCGTCTGCAGATTCCTGGAGTCTTCTCTTAGTTCTTTAGATACTGTTTTTATTATATTCGAAACAGTTACATTATTTCTTTCAGTCCATTATTTGTAGTATTCTTAGAAGTTCGTGAATTGTGACACCAAACCTTGGGGTAGTCTTATAGTTATATAATTAGTTTATGGCTCGATTTGTTTATTAGTTTATTATTTTATTTATGTAGTTAAATCGTTGGAAATCATTAGATTTAATTTACTTTAAATTTATCTTATTGTGTTCAAGTAAATAATCAAAGGAAAATAGTTAATTGAATTCTAACATTGGCTTGCCTAGCAAGTGTGGTGTTAGGCTCCATCACGATCCCTAAGGTTTGGAATTTGGGCTGTGACAAGTTGGTATCTGCGCACTAGGTTTCCTAGGTCTCACAATTCACGAACAAGCTTAATAGAGTCTGAAGGATCGGTACGGAGATGTCTGTACTTATCTCTCAGAGGCTATGAAGTTAGGAACAATTTCACTTATATTCTACTCTATAATGCGATTTTATTCTACCATTGATGATGGAACTCGTCCATTCTTGTCCTCTCACAAATCTTGACGACACGCAAAATGTCTACAACCGAACAAGAGATGAAGCCCCAACAACAGCTACGATTAGGGGAAGAGACAGAAGCAGAGCTCAGTCTAGAGCTCGAACATCAGCACCTATTGTACAGTCTCAAATGGATCAAGACGCGGAGGTTTTAGCTCAGTAGGTACATGTTGGACTAGTCCAGATTCCATAAGGATTCATAGCTACTCTAGTATTGCAGAACAAGGGAATAATTGAAATCAATGGGGTTGATTTTGCTATGTTTCAGATGACGGATTCCACCAAGAGATGGTGAGAAGATTATGTAATTACTAAACCAGTTGTGGCTTTGACTGAAGATACAGACATAATGAGAGATCACCCAGTGAATCATGTAAGAGTGCAACAGACCTTGGCATCTGGTTGATTTATATGAGTTGTGGAGTTTAACATTGTGTATTATCAAACATTGTGACATGTGACTTTGTGCCAAGTGGGGAAGTCCACCGTCAAGGAATAGATTGCTGGGTCATGTGTTATATCGGTTTTGGCTTGGAATGTATAAGGCTTGAGATTTTGCAAGAGATAAAGTTGTCACGACCCAAATTTCCCTCTGTTGGGTATTGTGATGGCACCTATTCTTAGGGACTAGGTAAGTCTAATATTTACTTAATAACAACAATGATAAAGGAACTCTAACAGTCTCGATATAGAAATATTGAAAGAAATTACAATTTCCCAAAACCGGTAATACAAGTCATAAGCTCTACAGAATTTGTTACAACTTCTAAATACAACTGTTTAGACATAAGTAATAACAGTTGAATAAAAGTAGGAAGGTGACTCCGAAGCCTGCGAACGCAATAGCAGGTTTACCTTGAGTCTCCTCGGCAATGATCCACGTAGCTACTAACAATCAATACCTGGATCTGCACAAGAAAAATGTGCAGAAGTGTAGAATGAGCACACCACAGCCGTGCCCAGTAAGTATCAAGACTAACCTCGGTGAAGTAGTGACGAGGACTAGTCAGGACACCCACTGGTCTAATAAATCAAACAAACATAAATATCGAAATGGCAGGATGTAACATCTATCTAATGGATACACAACATAACTAATGAAATGCGGAAGGGAATACAACCAATAACAACAGAACATCACAACAATACACAAAGAATGTACGAGAACACTCTGAAACCGAATAGAAATCACATTACGATATGAATAAATAATAATTCAACATTTCAACAGTTTCCACGTCATGCCTTAGCCAACAACCCCAAGTGTCTTTGGAAAATACTTCGAGTGTAAACTTTCACCCGTAAGTTTATATTGAAAGCTTTGAATATAATCACTTGAAATAGAAAGTTTCTTGGAAATATACTTCCTCCTAATATATATATATATATATATATATATATATGTATGTATATATATGTATGTATATATATTATTTTTTAAAGAGAATTCTTCAAAACATAGTTCCTTCAAATAAATGGTTTTCAAATGTATTTCCCCCACTAAATGTCTTTTAAATATCGTTTTCTAAAAGACTAAAGCTTTTCAAATATACCTTTGAAATATAAGTCCTTCAGACATAGTTTTCTTCAAGATAAATGCTTTTCAGCTATACTTTTCAATATACATATATCCTTCGATCAAAAGCTCTTCAAGATAACTCTACCGGATCTTCGTCCGTAATTCAGAATTTGTCATGCATTACAGGGGAAAACTCCCAAAATACGTCAGTAGTCCCAATTTAGATATGCAATGCAGTACAGGGGGAAAGCTCCCAGAATACGTCTGTAGTCCCAATTTAAATATGCAATGCAGTACAGGGGGAAAGCTCCTGGAATACGTCCGTTGTCCCAATTTAAATATGCAATGCAATACAGGGGGAAAGCTCCCGGAATACGTCCGTAGTTGTAACAACTCGGTCGGTCGTTTTGAGGGTTAGCACCCCGATCCCCTAATAACTTCTTCCCCCATGCCTATTTATTCTTTTGGGACTTGTCGGAAAGATGAGTGGTGAAATTCGTAGAGTTTTTGGACACATAGTCCTTATATGTAAGCTTTAGAAATCGGGCCGCAGTTTAAGCTTTATGTGTGAAGACGGATCCAGAATGGAATTCTGTCGACTCCGTTAGCTCTGTTGGGTGATTTCGGGGTTAGGAGCGTGTTCAGAATATTTTTTCGAGGTCTGTAGTAGATTTAGGCTTGAATTGGCGAAAGTTAGAATTTTGGCGATTTCGGTCGAGAGGTAAAATTTTGATATTGGGCTCGAAATGGAATTTTGAGAGTGGTTGTAGGTACGTAGTGTCATTTATGACCTGTGTGTAAATTTTGAGGTCATTCGAACTAGTTTTGACGTGTTTCGGCATCAATTGTGAATTTTGGAAATTTCTAAAGTTCTTAGGCTTGAATCCATGCATAATTGGTGATTTGGATGTTATGGGATGTGCTTTGAAGGCTCGACTAAGTTTGAATGAGGTATTAGGATTGGTTGGTAAATTTTGTTGAGTTCTCGGGGTCCTCGAGGATGTTTCGGATGCTCAATGGGTGATTTTTAACTTAGAAAAACCAGCTGAACATTTGTTGGTTCTGGTGTCTCGCACCTGCATTTGGGGAGCCACAGGTGCAGACACGTAAGTGCGGAGGGAGGATGGCAGGCGCGGAAATTGGTCAAGGCTACCAGGTTCGCAGGTGCGGACAGGGTTCCGCAGGTGCGGCCCAGTAACCGCAGGTGCGACCCCAGCTTAGTTAAGTGACTTTCGCACCTGTGATGGATTTTCCGCAGGTGCGGGATCCGCATGTGCGGTCCTATAGTCGCAGGTGCGGAATCCCTAGACTTTTTATACAAAAATCCGATGGTTTGGAATTCATATCTCCTAAAACGATTTAGAGCTCGGGTTTTGGCGATTTTCAGTGGGATTTGAATAGAGGATTCATAGGTAATGATGTCTAACCTTAATTCACTTGTATATCATTAATCCATAGCAATTCTTTCATATTTAAATTGGGATTACGGACGTATTGCGGGAGCTTTTCCCTTGTATTGCATATTTAAATTGGGACTACGGACGTATTCAGGGAGCTTTCCCCTGTACTGCATTGCATATTATATTTGGAACTACGGGACGTGTCCCGGGAGATTCCAACGTGTGACACTTGTGCTGAGCCAAGGGATCCCTGTTACCGCTTTACTTTCAACTCAATTGTTTCTACTGTTTTACCTTAGCTCCTTTTTATATCTATCTGTACTATTATTTTTTAGACTGTTTTCTTATAAAATTTCAGTAGAGCCTTAACCTGACCTCGTCACTACTTGACTGGGGTTATTCTTGGTTGTTGCATTGACTATGTGTACAAATGAGCGTGCACCGAAAATAACCAACGACATTCAAATGAGCTACATGATCGGAAGCGGCGACGGAACCTCGAACGAACCTCTCCTTCAATTGAGCTGATGTGTCCATGTATATGATGTTGTGTCAGATCTCGTTGGAACTTTTGTCTTTTTTGGCGTAGGAATTGGGTCTTTGGGGAGGTCTGATCTCTCTTGAATGAGAGAATGAATTGCAGCTGAAGTGAGGGAATTCAAGGGTGGTCGAATTCAGGGAATTGAAAATGGGGTCTGCCCTTTTTCTTTTGGGTGTTTTGTTAGCTCTTTTATGTGTGTGAGAGAGGTGAGGTAGAAGGTTGTGTCCTTAAGATTATGTCTTCTAGGGCTTTGGGATGTGGAAGAAAAGGGTAGGGTTAGGGTCTTATTGGGCTTTAAGCCAAAGACTCAAAATGGACATTTCTTATTAAAATGGGATAAACCAACCCAAAACTCACTCTTCCTTCTAAAAATGATATAAAATTTTTTTTATGTAAAATATAAAATTAATTCAAATTAATTACAATAAATAATATTATATTATGAAACTATTTTGGTATTCTTTTCACGATATAAAAATAAAATCCTGGTAAAATAGTATGACTACAAAACATTAATGAAACTATTTTGTAATTTTTGTTTTTGTGATAAATTAAAGTAAAAGAGTCAAAACTATTTAAAATAGCGATATTAGACCGAAACTAAATTTTTAAACG
Source organism: Nicotiana undulata (assembly GCA_005239495.1). Lineage (NCBI taxonomy): Eukaryota > Viridiplantae > Streptophyta > Magnoliopsida > Solanales > Solanaceae > Nicotiana > Nicotiana undulata. Next base: position 43,223 of record ML274020.1, on the reverse strand, counting down.
CTAAAATGTATAAAATCTCGGGCAGGGTCAAAAATTACATGTCTACACCTCGGCCTCCGCAGCGACCTCGGCCTCGACCTTTGCCCCTCGTAGGAGCTGCTGCTGGGGCTCCAGCTGTTGTCCAGTGGAAGATCCCGTTCTTGTTCTCATTATCTGTGAGAGATCAAGAATAGAAGAGTTCAATCATTAATGATATAAATAAAATTATACGACACAGAAGAACAAAAGTGAAATTGTTTCTAACTCCATAGTCTCTAGAAGATAAGTACAGACATCTCCGTACTGGTCCTCTAGACTCTAATGAGCTTTCTCGTGACTCGTGAGACCTATGTAACCTATGGCTCTGATACCAACTTGTCATGACCCGAAATTTCCACTGTTGGGACTGTGATGGCGCCTAACATTTCACTTGCTAGGCAAGACAACGTTAGAGCAATTTATCCATTTTTAATAGTTTAAATTAATTAATGAGAAAGAACTGAAATAACTGCAATAATCCAAAGTAAAAATGCAAAAGCTAAAACAACCATACATACAATACAACCCTAGATCCGGTGTCACAAGTGCACGAGCTACTAGAATAGTACAAATAAGGGTATGAAATAACATAAAGTTGTCTAAAAGGAAAGTACACATCCAAATAAAAAGGGAAGGGGAATCAAGGAGTTGCGGACGCTGAGCAGCTATACTTCAAGTCTCCATAAGCTGTCCAATCCAAGCACGCTAATAACAACCATTGGGATTGACTCCAAAATCGGCACAAGAAGTACAAAGTCTAGTATGAGTACAACTGAATCCATGTGCTCTGTAAGTGTAGATCCTAACCTCGACGAAGTAGTGACGAGGCTAAGGCATGTCACTCACACTACAACTTGTACCCAGTATATAATAAAGGCAGAAAAGGAAAGAACGAAATAAGACAGTCAACTAAAAATAATAGCTCCAGCCTAAAGAAATAAGCCAGTGACGTTAAGAATTACCAATACTTAGAGTTTCAAATGAAAATACCGAAAACCAACACAGCTCAAGGAAATAGAAACACATTGGTTGTTGCGGCGCGCAACCGATCCAACCGCACAACACATAATCCTCCCTTATTTCACCGTTATAACATCAATAACAATAAATAATACTCCTTCCGTTTCAATTTAGATGAGGTAGTTTGAATCGGCATGCAGTTTAAGGGAAAAAATAAAGACTTTTGAAATTTGTGGTCTTAAAAACTTAAGGGGTAAAAGCTTTGTGGGCCATGACATTTGTGTGGGTTATAAAAGCTTCTCATTAAGGGTAAAACAGGTAAAATGAGGAGTTTAAAGTTGAATTATTTCCAAATTTAGAAATGTGTCATTTATTTTGGAACAGAGCAAAAAAGAAAGTACCTCACCTAAATATGAAACAGAGGGAGTATATATATGTTGCAGCGCACAACCCGATTCCACCATATAACAATATCATAATTCATCCTTATTTCACCGTAATAATTCACCCTTATTACACATGTTGCGGCGTGCAACCCAATCCCACCATATCAGTACAAGTTCATCCTTATTCCACCATATCAATTCGCCCTTATTTCACCTATTGCGCGCGTGCAACCTGATCCACCATATCAGTACCAAATACTCAATGAGTACAGTCAAATCAATAATTCAAATCATAAGAACCTCTACGATCAATGAATACAACATTGAACCAGAAAGGAAACCTTGTACAACATGGAATTCACATAAGTAATACTACACAACAAGGCGAGTCCGGTAAATGACAATTAGAAGATGCAAGTAAGTCAACTAAAGTAAATAGCAGGGAATCATGAAAATGTGAAAGGATCTAACATCATTAACAGGAAAGAGCACTGATTAATAGGTAGCAAATATGCATGAAATTCATTTAGAGCATATAACAGTTAAGACAGGGAAGGAGGTAATTAAGAACAAGCGGAAAATCAGGGAAAACAAGTAATTTGGCGGCGTATAAGCACTCGTCACCTCGCATATACGCCGCAACACATGAAATTCACATAGCACATAGTTCGAGGGTTCCTAATTCCCTCAAGTCAAGGTTAAACTCAACACTTACCTCACTCCACAGTCAATTCAGAGCTCTATCGGGGCCTTTCCCCTAGAATCCCCCTCCAAACCACTCGTATCTAGCCACAATTGACTCAAAAATATCAAATATTGAAAAAAGAATCAATTGCAATGTATAAATTTAGAATTTCCAAACTTTCTCCCAAAAAGTCAAAAATCAACCCCGGACCCGCTTGGTCAAAATACGAAATTCGGACCAAAAACCCGAGTACTCATTCACCCTCGAGCCCGATTATGTAATTTGTTTCGAGATTCGACCTCAATTTGAGGTCTAAATATAAATTTTTACAAAAATTCTGTATTCTACCCAAACCCTCAATTTCTACCATGTGAAGTCCTAGATTTAGGTGGAAATCTTATGAAATGTAATGAGTAATTAAAAGAAAGTAGGTTAGAATCACTTGCCAACAAATTGGAGAAGAAAAACTCTTGGGAAAATCGCTTCTAAGGTTTTCTAGTTTTAAATTTTTTAAAGAATATGATAAATCCCGATTTTGGTTTTTTATAATCACCGGGCGTCAGGCCTTCTTCGCGTTCGCGAAGGGCCTGACGCGATCGTGAAAGACAACAACCCAAAGACCTACGCGTTCACGAAGGCTGCTCCCCCCAGGACTTCGTGTTCGCGAGCCAATGCTCGCGTTCGCGTAGAGTAAAGTCAGTTCCCCTCCCCTAGCTCCCTAAAGCTACACGTTCGCGATACACAGTTCGCGTTCGCGAAGGGCATCCCCATCCACTTCACGTTCCCGTAAGTTAAAATCCTCCCCTGCCCAGTTTTTCCTTCGCGATCGCGACGGTGGCTTTGCGATCGCGAAGTACATTACACATTTATACCATGCACCATCTGAAGTTCAAAAACCAGATTTTCTATGTCTAAATCATTCGTAGTCAATCCGAAATTTACCCGAGTCCTCGGGACTCCAAACCAACTATGCACACAAGTCCAAAAATCACATACTAACATGCTCGCACGATCAAAACACCAAAATGACTCCTAGAACTACAAATCAGACACCAAATTAAAAGACATTTTCAAGAAAACTTTAAAACTTTTTATTTTAACAACTGAACGTCCGAATCACGCCAAACTAACTCTGTTTCTCACCAAAATTGACAGACAAGTCATAAATATAGAAATTGACCTATACCGGGTTCCACAACTAAAATACAGACCCGATATCAACAAAGTCAAACATCAGTCAATTCTTTAAAATCATTAAACCTTTAAACTTTCAATTTTTGATAAAAATCAATAACTCGAGCTAGGAAAATGCGAATTCGATTTTGGGCATACGCCCAGGTCCTAAATCACGATACACACCCACCGGAACCGTCAAAACACGGATCCGGGTCAGCTTTTTCAAAACGTTGACCGAAGTTAACTCAAATAACTTTTTAAGGCAAAATTTCATGTTTTATCAGTTTTAATCATAAAAGCCTTTTGGGAAAAATACCCAGATTACGCTCGCAAATCGAGGAAGGCTTAATGAAGCTATGTGAGACTTCGAAACACAGAATTAGGTTTTAAAACTCTTGATGACCTATCGGGTCACCACATTAAGAAATATTTTATTCAAAATTTATGAAATTTAAGTTTGTTTAGGTAAAGCGAATAGTTGAACGATAATTGAGTAGTCAAATTTCCTCTTAGAATCATATTATCTAGTTTCTAACTACAACTAAAATGTGATAAGTCCAGTGATACCATTCAACACAATTATTTTAATATATATAATCAATATTTGTCTCTTTTGAGAAGACTACCAAATCCTCCAAATAATACTCACATATGTTACATAAAATATCACTGAATTTATATCATTGCTCTTTTTGAAGTTACACTTCTTTATTGAGGTAGGTTAACGTAAAGAAGTAGAACAAAGGGATGGAGAAGGAAAGCAAGAAAAGAACAGGAGAACGTGTTATCTTATGTAATCGATTATATCTAAATTAATAACCTAATTTAATGCAATTTAAAATAAAGTTTACAGAGATAGAGTAGATGAAAGTGAAATTTCATTATCTAAGATGGAATTTACCAATAAAAACACTAGACTTTTGCAAGTTGGTGATAGAGATGCCCATGGTTTTGGGGACAACCCAAGGTTATTTGAGTGCAAATTATGCAGTTTTTGAAAAAAATTAGAAAATAAGTTTTTCAAAATTCACAAACCTGCAATATTTTTTCAAGTGAAATTCATGTCCAAACATAATTTCAAATTCCAAATACCTTTTTACAACTTAACTCCAAATACTATTTTTTTCCAAAAAACTACTAATAGCTTGTTTGGCCAAGCAAGAAAAAATTGCTTATTTTGAGAAGTGTTTTTTTCAAAAGTGTTTTTCAAATGAGTATTTTTGGAGAGGATCAGTTTGCGTTTGGCTAACCAATCTGAAAAGCACTTTTGAGCAATAATTTGTGTTTGACCAAGCTTTTCAAAAAGTGCTTTTAAGTATCAAATTACGAATAACGACATGAAATTTTTTACTTAATAATAAATATTATGAATAAACAAATAATCTTAAATATTCATTATTAAATATAATAATTAAGTTTTTTTATTTTACTTAATTAACACATGAAAATAAAATCAAAAGGTACTTTAATTCTTTCAAGATGATATATATATATATATATATATATATATATATATATATATATATATATATATATATATATATATATATATATATATCAAAATATCATTCAACAAACATAAAAACATTCATTCCAAAAGTCATCATATATTAGAAAGCTATCCTAAAAAAAAATATTTATACATTTGGAAAGTTCAATAGTATAATCTCTAATTCTAGGTTTTAGATTTAACATAAGTAAGTTATTTTGGTATATACCATATTTTGCTAAGGGTATATTTGGTAAGAAAAAAAGTCAAAACTGCTTCTGCTTCTGCTTGTGATGGGAAGCTCTCTTTTTCTGCATCTCTAAAAGACTAAAATTGTTTCTACTTCTTTCCAAAAGCATTTTTTTTCCCCAAAAAAACTTGATCAAACACCTCTAGTTGATAAAAAAAGTGTTTTTTTAAATATAAAAAAAAGAATACTTTTAGGCTGAGAAATACTTGGCGGAACAGGCTATAAATCTCAATTTGAGGACTTGTCGAAGCATCATAAGCTTGTCGTATGAATTTGGGGAGTGGGACATACGAAATTACAGTAATATGATTAAGACTGGAAGAACTGACCTTTATAATAAAAAATGTTAGGCAATTGACAGCCACAATATTTAATTTGTTTGTTTAATCTTTCCATTGACAATTGGGGTGTGGATGGGAAATATCCCAATAAGCATTTTGTTGTGCGCAATAATGATCCATAACGTCCATAATTGTTGGAAAAGGGGACCATCTGAGATTTATCTTTTCGATTTCTGAAATATTCAACTGTCATTTTAAGCCCCTATTTTTTTTCCCACTTCGATGGCTGTGTAAGGTGTGCAATCAAATATCTAAATAGCAGAATGCATAACTGAATATTTAATATTTTTTTTTTTTGTCACTTAAACACTTAAATATAAAGTTTATTTCTATCATATCCTTGGTAGCAGCATATGTAATGTCTAAATCTTTAGGGGTATTGAGCCAGTGCAGACTTCATGGATAGTGGTGCCCCCATGTCAAATCTTGGTTTGACACGCCAACTCTTTTGCCAAAATGTCTATTTCTTATTGGTTTTACTTTTAACACCAAACGCGTCAACTTCACGCATTTAAAGTTTTAAACAGTTTGGCTGATTATAAAATATGTGTTCAATAGACATTTTTAATGTACTTGGAGGTCGTTTCGTATGCGATTAAATTAATAATATATTTTATTAACAGTGTAAATTATTATCGTCAATCAAATATAATATAAATTTAATTTCTTACTTAATCTCAAATATTTCATCTTATCTCATTAGACTGGAATTATTTTAGAAAGTGGGATAAATTAGTCCAGAAATTATAATCTTAAGACTATAATTTCGGGATAACTCAGTGTGTACTAAACGACCCCATAAGGTATAAATTTCTCTGTTAAAATAACAAAGGTAGATTCATGGCCCGAAAAAATAATAATTGTACTTATATTTGAATTAGCAACTACAGAAGAAAAAACAAACTACAGAAGGAATCATGGGTCACGGTTGAGGTAATGAATAACCAATGTTATATTGTCCAAAAATTACACTTCAATCATTCGTGGAACTCCAACTTGATGTCAGATAAAATAGTGTGTTTACACAGTTTTATTGCCGTCTTCCAGACTATGGACAATGTGTCTTTGGGTTTGTTGGGTACGAAAAATATTTTTTGAAAAGAAAAAAGAGTGGTTTTATCAGTTTTTGTTGTTGTTTAGTTGATGGGTGAACTTTTTTTTCAAATTTTTTAAGTGTTTAATTAGATAGTAGAAAAATATATTTATATGCTACTCTCCTCACCCCCTCCCCTATATCCCTATGTTTCCTGTGCAACCCCTCTCCCCAAGAAAAAACTTATCCAACGTCACAAGACCCTATTTTCTTCAAGAATGTAATTATTCTTTTATAAATTCACACAAACTCAAATGAGCTAATGTGTTGTTTCATTTTTTCACGCAAAAATAACGTTGAAATTTGTGTTTCATGACTAAAAAGAAAATACTCTTTTTTAGTTGAAAAAAGAAATTATTTTTTCTACGTCATGAAAAAAATACTCATTTTGTTGAAATGAAAGAAAATACTTTTTACTACATTATGTTGTTGAAATGAAAGAAATATTTTTTCTACGTTATGAAACGAAAGTACTCTTAATAATATTTCTATTTTAGGGTGAGGGTCAGGAATAGAGCGGGGGTGGGATGGGTATGATGGGATAGGATGGGGTAGGGTAGGGGTGGGTTGGTGGGAATTGAAAATAAGACGAGGAAGGTTAAAAATAGTTTTGAAAAATATTTTTCCTTCTCTACATAGGAAACATATTTTCTTTCAATTGAAGGAAAATAAGTTCACAATAAAAAAGTCTTTCAAAATATTCAAGCCAATTAATCAACCCTAAAAAATTTATTCCTACCAAACACACTCTTTTGCCTTCATTGTTTTTGGAATGCTTGTTTTTTGTTATTTGGTCTTTCAACATATAAGCCAGTTTGTTTGGTGAAAAACTTTATATTAACACGTCATTTTCTTGCTCCATTGGAGGAATTACATATACAAATGCCAAGGAAGAGAAAAGTTTTCCCTTTTCTCCATTGTAATTTTCAATTTAAATGTGGATGATGAAGTCTGATGCATTATTTTTAATTTTTAAGTTACAAGTTAAATTAGTTCCCATTTCCCAATAAAAGAAGAAAGAAATTCCATAAAAAGAGATCAGTTACTAGATTGTTTCATTATGAGTGTTTAATAAGTTGATTGAGAACACAGTTTAACATTTTATTATATCAGCGTAGTCGGACTATCTTTAGCCATCAATATAAATAGCAAACGCGATAAATGAGCGGCAATTAACATACTAGGCTAAACATAATAATGTCATAAAAGCCAAGTACAAAACACTCCAAGCTCGAACTTGAACTCTGAACAAGAGATTTTGGGTTAGATTTTCCGTGGATTAATCAGAGCTATCACGCCTCTTTTTTGGGGTGATTGTGGAAATGAAAGAGTTTTTTCAATTGTAGTCGCAATACTTCCTCTAACCCGTTATATATCGTACAATTAACAGTTGGGACTCATACGATTATTTCTTTAACTACAGTTTTCGAATATTTAAAAAAAATTAATTAAAGATAAACATTGATTAAATATACTACTTTTTATGTTATTTTTAATATTTAAAATTTTAAGCTAAGTTAGTGGTATACCACCAGGGTACTCGCTACTCTTTTGTGCTAGTTTCACGGAAACCATATGGAGAGTGACGATTCTTTGTCTTTACTTTTTGGAGTTCTTATTTGCATTATTTTTGCCTTTCATCTAACGTCGTCATCATATCATGCTTTTGACGAGTAATACGTAAGAATTAGGTATAGAAACGGCATGGAAGATGAGGTCTCCTTTACCGATTTGTCTCCAATTTATTATATGATGATGAAGTGTGGTTCATCCTTTTAAGTAGCAGGTTATTTTCCAAAATAACAAAAGAATTAAACAAAAAAGAGTAATTAATTCCATATAGGTTACGATGTTGTTTGATTATTGTTTAAGATGTTGATTGATATTATTTGATAACAAGATAGCATGAATATTGGCAGAATACTTGAACCTTTATATTTATGAGTTACTGCTAAAAATTAATCGAAAGAAACAAAAGAGTAGTTCAATATAGGTAGGAAGCAGTTGCAGAACCTAAATGTGGTTCTTTTTGACAAGTATGACAGAAATAAGTGTAAAAAAAAGAGTGACATATATATGTGTAACGCTCTTTTAAAGAACATTATATTTTAACGAAAGTTTTGGACGTTAAGATATAGCACTCTTTAAAACAGCGTTATACATATAACGCCTTTCATAACCGCCGCGATATGACTGGTAGTTGATAAGACAGCTATACATAGCGCGGTATATATAAGCGCTATATGTATAACGCTTTTATATACCGTGCTATACATAGATAAATAAAACGTTCCCCTTCCCTTTTCCCCACGTTTTGAACCAGAAGCCACCATTTTTATAAAAAATTGAGCAGCGGTCCCCCCGCCCCAAATTTTCTCCAAAAAATATCCGAGTGGACCCCACCCGTCCCACAAAAAGATAAGAGTGTAGGTCCCACATCCTAGCCAAGCCTTCTACTGTTGTGGTTTGCTCGTTTCGGACTAAAAAAAATTCAATACTTCATTTTTCCGAAAAACATAAGTCGAGATATTCCGATTTAGTTTAGGTCGAAACTCATATAATAATGCATATTTGTTGTTTTTAATGTGTTCCATGTTGTTTTGTATTTTTTTTTTTTTTGCGATTAAACTGGTATGTTATTTTTATCCGGACTAAGATGTTAGTGTTCTAAAAAAAATATGTAAAAATTGAGAAATCATTATTATTTGTTAATAAAAATGTTAATAAATTTCTTTTACTGTTTTATATGTATTTTCATGAATATTTTATGATTAAAATGTATTTGTTGTTTTATCTAGTTTAGATTATTTATTTGCTTAAAGACTAGTAATACAGTGCCCTTTAGCGTAGTAAAATGTAGAGCATTTTAGCATAGTATCCCTGTTGTTTAAGTATCTCTTATACTGATAGATCAAATACAAACTTTGTCCAATTTACAAAAAATAATTATTTAATTTACAAAACAAACATATAAAATTATGAAACGAACATGTAAAATAATAAAATTGACACATACAAGAATTCAGGATAGCTTGGTGCTACTGGGCCTCAAATATCGAGCCTGGATCCCATAGATATATACCCTGTCCAATTAAACATTATATAATTATAAAAATTTATTATTTAATTTACAGAACAAACATACCAAATTATGAAACTAACATGTAAAATAATAAAATTGACACATACAAGAATTCAGGATAGCTTGGTGCTACTGGGCCTCAAATATCGAGCCTGGATCCCATAGATATATACCCTGTCCAATTAAATATTATATAATTATAAAAATTTATTATTTAATTTACAGAACAAACATACAAAATTATGAAACTAACATGTAAAATAATAAAATTGACATATACAAGAATTCAGGATAGCTTGGTGCTACTGGACCTCAAATATCGAGCATGGAACCCATAGACATATACTATGTCCAATTAAATATTATATAATTATAAAAATTAATTATTTAATTTACAAAACAAACATATAAAATTATGAAAATAACATGTAAAATAATAAAATTGACACATACAAGAATTCAGGATAGCTTGGTGCTACTGGGCTCAAATATCGAGCAAGAAGACCATATGTGAACACTTTGTCCAATTAAATATTGTATAATTATAAAAATTATTTATTTAATTTACAAAACAAACATATAATTAATGTTGTTTAACTAGAAATTGATGAAAAAGGAAGGCAAATAAAAGTTTGAAAAGCCAAAAAGAAACAAGTCAAAAAGAAAAATAGAGGTTAAAAGGATTCAATGAGACAATGTTGAAAGGCTTGGAATGAGAAGGAGAAAAATTAGCCTCAAATAGAAGAAAGAGCGACAATGAGTCTCTCTAAGTTCCCCAAGGAAGAGAAAATGACTCAAACAGTCAAGAAAAATATGAGCCAAAGTGTGAAAATGGAGTGCTTAAGGAAATATGTTCTATCATAGTTCATTATGCCCGAATTTGATCCAAAAAAGCCTTCATTACATCCCGTTAAATCCCTATAGGATTTCAAGTTGAGTGAGCTTACATTAGTGGTGATTTACACGAGCGGAAAGCCTATGGTACTTAGAGCCGGACTTGTGGCATTCTTTTGAGAGAGAAGAGAGCACTTCTTGACAATTCTGGTTTTGAGCGTACATTCTATAAGGTGAGATGAGCTCATGGAGAGTAAAGGAGAAAGAGTCTGGGATCCATAGTGACTTACGTGAGAGTGCGAAGCTCTTTGATGAATTGAGTCAACTCTTGAAGCTTTGGTGTCACATTAGATCTAGGGAACTAAGAAAGTCATTGCATAATGTTGTCAATAATGCATTTGTGTTGAGGGTAATTGTTAGTCCCAATTGAAGCTTGATGAAGTTACATTTGAACATCTGAAATTCTACTTCTTTTTCTTGTGGATGTGGGAATTACCTAATTTGCTTGAGGACAAGCAAAAGCTTAAGTTTGAGGGAGTTGATAACTAGGGATTTTTACCTACTATTTACTCTCTTTTGCTTAGTTTTTGGGGCAAAAATGCACTAAGGTATTCCCGAAAACTAATGCAAGGTGCTTATTTGCAGGGGTTGGATCAACTTGAGGCAAAGAGGCCAAAACTAACTTAAAAAGGAGCCAAACTTGCAAAAGCCATGGAATTAACAGAAGCGCTGACAACGCTATTTCAACGCAGCAGCGGAATCTTGACCGCTGAGGCAAAATTCTAAGAGCGGCATCGAAAATAGATCCAGAGAGCTGGATTTTTACCCATTTAGAACCCTTGACAGCGCAATAAAAGCGCGGTCGTGAAACCTTTAGCGCGACCGCGGTGGGAAATCCGCTGAGAGCTGAATGTCAAGTTCAGAGAGTTATAAAATTGGTCCCTCACAAGAGCGCGGTCAGCGCTAAAATTCCGCTGCCGCGTTATTCATTTCTGCTGAGGTGCCCATATTTCCGCTGGGAGCGGAATCTTAGTTCAGAGAAGTTGCCAGAGATCCAACCTTGAAGAAGCGTGGTCCGCGCTCTTAATTGCGCGGCCCCGAAAGCTGATCCGCTGGGGCGCTTGTTTTTCCGTTGACAACGGAACCTCCGTAGGGGCATTTTTGTCCAGTAATTTCAGCTGTATATAAATAGTTCTTTTTCTCATTTTTAGTGTATCATATATTTTGGAGAGCTCGTGAATAGCAACCTTTTACATTTTTGAGTAACTTTAGAATATATTTCTCTCTTAATCTTAGATTTTATCTTTGTATTTGACATTTGTGGCTTTAATTTCATCTGCTCTTTTGATTTCTTCCTTGAATATGAGCAGCTAGACCTATTATCTAGGGTTGTGACCCAACCCTAGTGTGGGTATCTAATGGGTATTTAATTTTAGGATTTACTTGTTGTTGGGTCAGTGATATTTAGCTTGTTTCATGCTTAATCTATTGAATTAGTGGTTGCAAATACTGATTCATGCCTATTTGACTAGGGTTTGTTCTTGAGAAAGAGGACCCAAGTCTAGGTAAAATAGGCTAACAAGGAATTGGGGTTAATTCAAGAGATTGATATCCCCAATTAAAGAGTAGAACCTAGAGATAGTAAAACCCGACTTGAGCCAATTTCACTTGCTATGTTGAAACACCCAATTAGGCTTGAGAAAGCCAATTCGGGTAAAGTTACCCAAACTACCGAGAGTTATAGGGTGAGTAATTGAGTGTGAGATTATATCATGAGCCCATAACCAACAAGTTAATCCTAGATTTTAGATCCCGTTAGATACTCACCTAGGTGTAAGTTGCATCCCTAGTGCCCTTTATAACTTGATAAAACCTTCACAAAAATATTGTAGTTAGCTTGTTATTAGCAATCTTTAGCATTATAACTAGTATAGAATCAAAACAACCTATGGTTTGAAGAGTAATTAAGAACAATATACATTGCTAAGTCGAATAGGAACCCAACTCCAATCTTCTAACTCCTTGTGGATTTCGATCCCGATCATATCGGGTAAAAGCTACATCGACCCTACCTTTCCATTCTATAGTGGTATAGGTAGGACCTCGATCACTTTTTGGCGTCGTTTCCGGGGAGTTAAACGGTGTTGGCTATCTATTTGATTAGTGGTGTAGATTGTTTTTCTTTCCTTCTATTTTATTAACTTGTGTGTTTCAATCGCTTTAAGTACAATGGTTGATCCTCTCGGCAATGTTATATCGGGAGATGAGGTAGATGATAATGGGGATAATGAGGTGCATCTAGTACCTCAAGCTCAAAGACGAGGCCGCCAGGCCAATGCCAATGAGAATATTCAAGACCCTCCCCCGCCTCCTCCAAGAACAGCTCATCGGGTGCTTCCAAATGAGGAATATGCTAGTGCAATTGTCCCACCCAGAATCCGGACGGGCAATTTCCAGATCACGAATGTGATTTTGAAATTATTGGAGGAGTGAGGATATTTCACGGGTGCTCCCCATCAGAATGCTTATAAACACTTAAAAGGATTTGTGGATACCTGTTGGGGAAGCAAGCAAACCAACGTGTCAGAGGATGCCTTGAGGCTCAGACTATTCCCTTTCTCTCTTAGAGGGAAAGCACTGGATTGGCTTGAACGGCTCCCCAACCATTCCATCTCTATGTGGGATGAGTTGGCGGACCAGTTTATTGCCAAGTTTTTCTCACCCGGACACATGGCATCTTTGAGGGATGAAATACTGGCATTCAAGCAGGAACCAAACGAACTCCTCCATGAGATTTGGGAGAGATACAGAACGATGGTCAAGGAATGCCCCAATAATGACATGACAGAAGCTATGATTCAACAAACATTACCGGGGCATAAACACGACCAATCAATGTGTGGTCAACCAATTAGCTGGGGGAACTTCATGAAGCTATCTTATGATGAAGCCTGTGATACTCTTGATAAAATGGCTGAAACTTCGTCAGCATGGAAAAGTCGGGCTAATGTGCCCCAAGGTGACCCGGGTGTGATTAGTCTTCATAAAGAACTCCAAGACCATGGACATGCCATTGCTGAGCAAACAACAACTATGAACCAACTTTCCAAGGCACAACTTCAGCAAATCCAAGGACCAAAGTAAGTTCATGCCATGGAAGGGGTCAATCTATTGGTCAACAAGCGAAGACAATGTGGCCAACAAATGCAAAGCAATAATGATCAAATTGAGCTAGGTGATTCAGACATTTGGATGATATTTTTAGTTTGGTCTGTAATAACTCGTAATACTTTTTTCTTTTCTTTATTTCATTTCTCGTACTTAATTTCCGTATTTTTGGTTTGTTTTTATCTTTGGTATGTATATAAAAAGTTTCCTTTCCATGTATATATTTATTCCCCTCCGATGTATATTCGTCTTAATCACCTATTGTACATATTCATTTTTACTTTCCGTAACTTTACTTTATAACTTCTTTTATAATTTTTCTTTATAATTTAACTTCTTATTTCCTTTAGTAGCTTCTTTTTGAACTTATAGCTTTTTTTTTACTTTTTCGTTATCAATAAGACTTTGGTTTTCTTAATGCCACTGTTCTTTCCAAGGGCGGAAATTGTGTGAACCGGGTGTCTCTTCCTTGCGATGGATGGTGTGACAACCTTCTTAAGGGATTGAGTCAGTTTTTCGTTTTTTTTCTTCTTTTTGTTTTACCTTTATTTGGTAGTAATGAATAAATGTGACTCGAGTAAGCTTCACTTGTCACCAACATATTTACCTTTGACCTCATGGTTAGAGACAAGTTGTAGACGAGTCTAGATCTAGTTGTGACCCGTAGAATCCTTGTTGTCTAAAACTGTCATCAAGTGCTGTTTGTAGCCATATGTGAGTTTTCAATCTAAGCTAAGGTTGTTATGGGCCCTCGACTCTATTCTCCTTAACGATCTTGTGGCTTGAGAGGTGGGGTTTTGAATTGCAAATCCAATGCCGTGCCAACAAGTCTAGAACTTGCCCCATGTGTTTTTCTAGGCGAAATTCTAAGTGTAGCTCGACTTGAGAAGTGATTATAGGCTCTCCTTGGTTCCCTTTTGAAATTGAATACTTCCATAGCCTGCCATTATAGTATCCTCAGACAACCCCTTTTGAGCCTAAGCCTTTTCGTTCAAAAACCACATTACAAACCTTCATCCGTTCTATAATGTCCCTCTCTTGACACCCAAATCTTTTATGAGCATTCATGATGAACAATAGTCAAAAACATAAGTTTAGGGGAGAGACAAGAGAATTCAAAGTGATGAAATCTTCAAGGAACAAAAAGAAATTGATGAAAAAGTAAAGACAAATAAAAGGTTGAAAAGCCAAAAAGAAACAAGTCAAAAAGAAAAATAGAGGTTAAAAGGATTCAATGAAACAATGTTGAAAGGCTTGGAATGATGAAAGAAGGAGAAAAATGAGCCTCAAATAGAAGAAAGAGCGACAATGAGTCTCTCTAAGTTCCCCAAGGAAGAGAAAATGACTCAAAAAGTCAAGAAAAACATGAGCCAAAGTGTGAAAATGGAGTGCTTAAGGAAAGATGTTCTATCATAGTTCATTATGCCCGAATTTGATCCAAAAAAGCCTTCATTACATCCCGTTAAAGCCCTATAGGATTTAAAGTTGAGTGAGCTTACATTATACACGAGGGGAAAGCCTATGGTACTTAGAGCCGGACTTGTGGCATTCTTTTGAGAGAGAATAGCGCACTTCTTGATAATCCCGGTTTTGGGCGTACATTCTATAAGGTGAGATGAGCTCATGGAGAGTAAAGGAGAAAGAGTCTGGGATCCATAGTGACTTACGTGAGAGAGAGAAGCTCTTTGATGAATTGAGTCAACTCTTGAAGCTTTGGTGTCACATTAGATCTAGGGAACTAAGAAAGTCATTGCATAATGTTGTCAATAATGCATTTGTGTTGAGGGTAATTGTTAGTCCCAATTGAAGCTTGATGAAGTTACATTTGAACAACTGAAATTCTACTTTTTTTTCTTGTGGAGGTGGGAATTACCTTGTTTGCTTGAGGAGAAGCAAAAGCTTAAGTTTGGGGGAGTTGATAACTAGGGATTTTTACCTACTATTTACTCTCTTTTTCTTAGTTTTGGGGCAAAAATGCACTAAGGTATTCCCAAAAACTAATGCAAGGTGCTTATTTGCAGGGTCTGGATCAAATTGAGGCAAAGAGGCCAAAACTAACTTAAAAAGGAGCCAAACTTGCACAAGCCATGGACTCAACAGAAGCGTTGACAACGCTATTTCAACGCTGTTGTGGAAGCTTGACCGCTGGGGCGAAATTCTAAGAGCGACAACGGAAATAGATTCAGAGAGTTGGATTTTTACCCATTTGGAACCGCTGATAGCGCAATAAAAGCGCGACCGCAAAACCTTTAGCGCGGCAGCGGTGGGAAATCCACTGAGAGCGAAATGTCAAGTTCAAAGAGTTATCAAAATTGGTCCATCACAAGAGCGCATTCAGCCCTAAAATTCCGCTGCCGCGTTATTCATTTCCATTGAGGCGCCCATATTTTCGCTGGGAGCGGAATCTTAGTTCAGAGAAGTTTCCAGAGATCCAACCTTGAAGAAGCGCGGTCCGCGCTCTTAATTGCACGGTCGCGAAATCTGATCCGCTGGGGTGCTTGTTTTTTCGCTGACAACGGAGTCTCCATAGGGGTATTTTTGTCTAACAATTTTAGCCTGTGTATAAATAGTTATTTTTCTCATTTTTAGGGTATCTTATGTTTTGGAGAGCTCGTGAATAGCAACCTTTTACCTTTTTGAGTAACTTTAGAATAGATTTCACACTTAATCTTAGATTTTATCTTTGTATTTGACATTTATTGCTTTAATTTCATCTGCTCTTTTGATTTCTTCCTTGAATATGAGCAGCTAGACCCGTTATCTAGGGTAGTGACCCAACCCTAGTGTGGGTATCTAATGGGTCTTTAATTTTAGGGTTTACTTGTTGTTGGGTTAGTGATATTAAGCTTGTTTCATGCTTAATATATTGAATTAGTGGTTGCAAACGCTGATTCATGCCTATTTGACTAGGGTTTGTTCTTGAGAAAGATGACCCAAGTCTAGATAAAATAGGTTAACAAGGAATTGGGGTGAATACAAGAGATTGATAGCCCCAATTAAAGGGTAGAACCTAGAGATAGTAATACCCGACTTGAGCCAATTTCACTTGCTATGTTGAAACACCCAATTAGGCTTGGGAAAGCCAATTCAGGCAAAGTTACCCAAACTACCAAGAGGTATAGGGCGAGTAATTGAGTGTGAGGTTATATCACGAGCCCATAACCAACAAGTTAATCCTAGATTTTATATCTCATTAGATACTCTTGCATCCCTAGTGCCCTTTATAATTGGACAAAACCTTCACAAAAATATTGTAGTTAGCTTGTTATTAGCAATATTTAGCATTATATCTAGTATAGAATCAAAACAACCTATGGTTAGAAGAGTAATTAAGAACAACTTACATTGCTAAGTCGAATAGGAACCCAACTCCAATCTTCTAACTCCCTATGGATTTTGATCCCGATCCTATCGGGTAAAAGCTACATCGATCCCGCCTTGCCATTCTATAGTGGTATAGGTAGGACCTCAATCAGTTCGCAGTCCTTAATGTCCCCATCTATCTTTTCTCTGTTTTTATTGTTTTTTTCAAACAGTTGTATTTCTTTCAGAGTTTACTTGTAGTAAATCCTAAAAGTTCATGAATTGTGATTCTAGATCCGGGTTGTAGTAAATATTAAAGTTTTTATATAAT
Source organism: Nicotiana undulata (assembly GCA_005239495.1). Lineage (NCBI taxonomy): Eukaryota > Viridiplantae > Streptophyta > Magnoliopsida > Solanales > Solanaceae > Nicotiana > Nicotiana undulata. The sequence goes on along the minus strand of ML274020.1, from coordinate 26,107 downwards.
TCCAGACTCGCTTTATTTTGTTTTAGCTTATTTGATGTTATTTATGTAATTGAATAAGGATTGGCTAAATAATTCTCTAACATTGGCTTGCATATCAAGTGAAATGTTAGGTGCCATCACGGTCCCAAAGATCAGAATTCTGGGTCGTGACAAGTTGGTATCAGAGACCTAGGTTTCCTAGGTCTCACAATTCACGAACGGGCTTAGAAGAGTCTAGAGGATCGGTACAGAGACATCTGTGCTTATCTTCTAGAGGATATGAAGTTTAGGAACCATTTCACTTCTATTTTTCTCTGTCACGCGATTTTATTCTATCATTGCTGATTGAACTCTTCTATTCTTGTCCTTCCATAGATGGAGAGAATACATGCTACGTCTTCAGCTGGACAGTAGGTTGAGGCCCTAGTGGTAGCTTCTATGAGGGGCAGAGGCCGAGGCCACGATAGAGGTTGAGGAAGGGGCCGAGCTTAGGCCAGAGCTCGAGCAAAAGCACCAACAGTGGAGCCCTAGGTGGAGTTTGATGAGGAGGTTCTAGCCCAGACTATGCATGCTGGACCAACTCAGGTTCCGGAGGGGCTCATCGCCATCCTAGTGCTTCAGGATGCTTTGGTTCGTTTGGTGGGCCTTATGGAGAGTGTGGCCCAAGCCGGTACCTTTCATGTGGCACCAGCCGTTTCTCAGGTTGGGGAAGTAGCAGAAACTCCCACTACTCACACTCCGAAGCAGATGGCTCCCCAGTATCAGACTCCAATAGCCTCGCCAGTTGGGATTGTTCAACTAGTTGTCGCGGCAGGGACCGATGATGGATCCGCTATGTCTTCTGAGGCTTTGTGGAGATTAGACAGGTTTACTAAGCTCTTTCCAGTTCACTTCAGTGGTGCATCTTCAGAGGATCCCCATGAGTATCTTCACAACTGTCATGAGATGCTACGAAACATGGGTATAGTGGAGACCAATGGGGTCGATTTTGCTGCATTTCAAATGTCAGGTTCCACCAAGAAATGGTGGAGAGATTATTTGTTGACCAGACCAGCTTGATCGCCTTCTCTTACTTGGGACCAGTTCTCTCAGCTCTTCATAGAGAAGTTTCTCCATATCACAATTGGAGAGGAGCATCATTGTCAGTTCAAGCGTCTCCTGCAGGGCAGTATGACCGTTTCTCAGTATGAGACCCATTTTGTGGATTTGGCCCGTCATGCTCTTCTTCTGCTTCCTACTGAGAGAGAGGGTGAGGAGGTTTATTGAGAGACTCGCTTAGCCTATCAGATTGCATATGGCTAAGGAGAATGGGAGTGAGATTTCTTTCCAGGCGGCTACCAATGTCGCCAGGTAAGTCGAGATGGTTCTTGCACAGGGAGGTCAGTAGTTTGACAAAAGATCTCGTCATTCCGGTGGGTTCAGCGGTGCCTCATCTAGAGGTAGGGGTACTTTCAGTAGAGGACATCCTCCTTAGCCATTTCATTTAGTGCTTCATGCATCCCATAGTGCTTCAGGGAGTCGTGGTCCTTATGTGCCTCATTCTGGACACTCAGCCTACAATGAACCACCAACTCCAATTAGCGTACCTCCTATTCAGAGTTATTACCATTTTCATACGGCCCGTTCTAGTCAGTCTCAATTTCCGCAGCTACAGAACCTTGATGGATATTTCGAGTGTGGTGGTTATGGGCATATCAACAGGACTTGTCCGAGATTATTGAGCGTCTCGCCACAACATCACGGTTCTCGTGCCATGGTTCCAACACCAGTTGTTGCATCACCTTCTCAGCCAGCCAGAGGCAGGGGTCATGCATCCAGAGGTAAAGGTCAGGCTGTTAGAGGTGGAGGTCAGTCGGTAAGAGGTTGAGGCCAGCCAGCTAGAGGCCGTCCCAGGGACGTGGTTAGAGTGGTGGGGCCAAGCCCTGATGTTATGCTTTTCCAGGTAAGTCTGTAAGTCCTACGTGCATGATCAAAACTGTAAGACCTCGAGTAAGGCATGTCCAAAATATAGAAACTCTACAAAAGGTAAAATCCTGATCTTAAAGACGTGGCTATATATTCGAACTTGTAATACCCCTAAAAAGGCATATCCTCTATATAGATGCCGAGGCTACCTCTCTCGGGGAAAGGAAAAATTTGGCATCGATCTCATCCGCCTTGGCCTGCTTTATCTCCTCTGAGAGATCGAAGCCCCAAGCGTATATCTCTTTGAGGGTTTCCCTCCGAGATCTACGCTGGGCGTATTCCTTGCTTTTCATCTCTCTGTCAAAAGCTCCTCTCAGCTCAGCCCGAGCATCGGCCGCATCTTTCAAATAAACTGCCACTTTCTTATCGGCCTTTACCCGAGCTTCTTCAGCTACAACCCGGGCATCAATGACTTTGGCTTTCATCCTTAGACGTTCGGCTTCAAGACTTTCGATCTTGCTCGCCTGCACCGAGTTGTCTTCATGAGCATTCTAGAGGTGCACTTCAAGGGTAGAAGCCTGGGCCAAAGCGTTCTTTTTGGCCGCAACATGGGCGTCTATCTGAGCCCTTAGACCATTGCACTCATGCTCGACTTGACCAACTTTGCCCCATAAGCGTTCCAGGCCCTCCGTCTTTCTCTGCAGCTGATATATCGAAACATTAGTCTCTGAAGACAAGAGAAGAAACGTACATGTCATCAAAATGAAGGTTACCTGTCTCTCGAGGCGGCCTTCGTAGTCGTGGCTTTGACTCACCTCGTACCGAAGGTGTATCATCACCTTAGTTCATTTATCACAGAGGAGCCTGAGGGACTTCTCCCCATCCAAGGATTTCCGCAACCTGGTTTCGCAGCAGAGAAGCTCGAATTTGAGCTTATCAAAGGCCTGTGAAAAATAAGCTTTCATTAGAAAGTGAAAATACGAAGCTGAAAGATTGAAGAATCATCAAAAATCACCACAGAGCAGAGCCGCTAAGCCTCCTCAAAGGTTGAACGTGCATCTACTGGCCTGGCCCCATCGGCCCCAACTGATCCACTCTTAGTGGGGAAATGATTGCTTGAGACCCTACTTGGTTCAGGTGCACCCCGGCCCTGGACGTACCTCGAAGGACCTTCGACGAGAGAAGAGGATGTGGGTAAAGGATCCTCGCCCCTCGAAATGCCTTCGACGGGGGAGGAAGCTGCTGGTGAATGATTCTCGCTCGTTCTCTCGAGGTCAGACGCTTCAGGCGCAATGGGCTCGACAACCTCTGATGGATCTCTGGTTCGAGACATCGATGCAGAACCCTCCTCCCCAGGAGTACTGATGTCCATAGAATGGCCAATGTATATAAGGCCCTCTTCAGCGACGACATCTTCCTTTTGACCCCGGGCGAGCTCCGCCTAGAGGTGAATGTCCTCGTCTGCTGAGAATCTTCTCCGCTTATTATCTTCCCTCTGCTCCGAAGTTGACGGCCCTCTCCTCTCCTCGAAGGGGCATGACTTCATCTGGAAACATCCGCCTATGTCTATGATGACGAAGTTAATACGCATAAGAGAAAGTACCTTTCATAAAAGTAAACCACACAACACGTACCATGGTGTTTTTCTTCCCATCTGCCCTTCGACAGATCGCGCCACTTGCGCTCGTCATATGATGAGGGAGCTGCTAACTTTCGACTCCAATCCGCAAGATCAGGAATCTCCTCCGGCATCCACAAAATCAATGAGAGGGTGAAAAAATAAACATTCTTATTAACCAATAAAAGTAAAGGTACCGAGTTTTCGACGCAATACTTACGTCAGAAGTTCCATCTTTCTGGAAATGGCATGAACTTGGCAGGAATGATGTTGGTGGTCCTCACTCTAATAAATTGACTCAACCATCCTCGATTTCCGTCCTCGTCATCACTAGCAATGAAAGGTCTAGTGGATCGATGCCATAATGCTATCAGTCCTCGATAATTCAGAGGCCGATATAACCTGATAAGGTGACTAAAGGTGAACTCAAGCTTCGCCTTTTTGGTGAAAGACCTCATAATCAGCACTATCCGCCAAAAGGACAGATGAACCTGATCCAAAGTAACCTGATATCTGTTGCAGAATTTAAGTACGAGGCAATCTAGGGGGCCCAGCGTAAATGGATAAGTGTATACACTCAGGAAACCCTCTACGTGGGTCATAATATTCTCCTCTCAAGAAGGTATCTGAAGCATCACACTTGGCCTCCACCCACAATCTCTCCTCACGACCTCGAGATGTTGCACTTCTATCGAGCGGATGGACCTCGAAGAATGTTCTTGGTGGCCTGGGGTGTCGAAAGTTTTCTCTAGCGCAAAGTCTTTCTTCAAAGCAAAACAGTTCGAGGTTAGCTCGCCATACGCCGGCGCTGTACCACCGACCAGGCAAGAAGCTGAGGCTGAGCTTCCCTCTTCTTGGTGAGCGGGTTTGTGCGTGGCAGCCATAACTACTTTGGTGTAATAAAAAGGAGTTGAAACGCAAAGTTGAACCTCATATTAAAGTGGTACAAGAATTGGTGAGAGGAAAACTCTATAAGAAAGGCAGTTGCTCAGAGCGGCAAAGACTTCAAATAAAGAAAGCTAATACATATATAGAGCAGCGACTGTTCGCCTGCCTTAAAGGCCCACTAATTCTGAATAGGTCATTTCAACCTTTTGGGGAAGTGTGCCCGCGGGACCACCTCGGTCACTTCACAGGTCATGTCGTATGAATAACACTCACTCGAGGTCCCCATATCAATCTAACCTCGAGATGGTACCCGATCTCGAGGGTCTTAACTATTATAATTATGGGTTCTAAGGAACCATCAATATCAATTTAACCTCGAGATGGTGCCCAATAACGAGGATCTCAGTTATCATAACTATGGGCTCTATGAAAGTCGTCAGTGTATACTTAACCTCGAGATGGTACTCGATCTCGAGGGCCTCTGTCGCTGTGATCACCGGCTCTAAGGAGCCATCAAATTCAGCCTAACCTCGAGATTGTGCCCAATCTCGAGGATCTTTGTTGTTATAATTATGTGCTCTAAGGGGCCATTAGTGTCAATCCAACCTCGAGATGGTTCCCTATCTCGAGGATCTCAGTTATTGTATTTGTAGGTTCTATGGAGTCTTCAATGCCTATCTCGCCTCGAGACAGTTCCCGGTCTTAAGGATGTTTATTACTACAAGCACGGGTTCTAAGGGAATTATCGATCAGACCTCGAGAAGGTACCCAATCTCGATGTTCTCTATCACTGCAAACATAGGTCCAAAGAGGGGGATCGAGATCCCCGTATCTATCTAACCTCGAGATGGTGCCCAATCTCGAGGGTCTCTATTATTACAACTATGGGCTCTAAGGAGCCGTCCATATTAGTCTAACCTTGAAATGGTACCCAATTTTGAGGGGTCCTATTATTCCAAGCATCGGCTATAAAGAGTCGACATCAGAATTCGAAAAATTATCTGCACACTGAAAAATAAAAGACTTAAAACAAAGAAAAGAGTTTCTTGGCATTCCCAAAAAAAAAATATTTATAGGATTATCCCTACAAAGCTCCTCCAGGGAGCCGATGCACAAAAAGAAAGAAAAGGAAAGGAAAAAACAGTAGGTGAATCTACTCCTCACCTCCGCTATATCTGAGTCGCTACCGGAGCCACTACCGGAACTCTTGTTTGAAGAAGATGAAAATGCCAATTCTTCTTCCAATGCCCTGGCTCTCTCGACCTCAGCAGAAAGACCGGCACCCTTGGCGCTTGCCTCTTTGAGTGCTTGCCTCCTGGCTTAAGAACGGGCATGGGCAATGGCCTGGGTCATCTTCAGCTTGGCCTTTTCAGATATCTCCGTAGCCCGATGGTTGGCGGAATCAACATCTCTTTTGTATGAGGCTACGTACTCATAGACCTCGGACTTAGCCACATATATGAAGTGACCTACTCCTGGGCACTCCGAAGAATGTCCTGAGTCGAGTTCAACTCTCCCTGCAAGAAATCCCTCTACGAGGCCACGACCCCAATCTGTTCCTTCAGCTCAAGGATCTCCCTTTCCTTGATTGAAACCTCTTCCTGGAGTTGCTCCACTAGAGCATACTTTTGCTCTAGTTTCAAAACAAGTAAAGTTAGTAAGCGTCAACTTATGGGAATGAGAAGATGAGCCCATGAGTGTCATATTACCTGCTCGGCAAAGCTAGCTCATTCTTGATGCACTCCCTCCAGGTCGATTCGAAGCTCGGTCAGCTCCTCCTTTTTTCGGACAGAGGAAGCTTTCAAAGCCGAGGTAAGCTTCTCGAGCTCCTCCTCATGACAAGTAAGTTCATCGTTTAGCTTGGAAAAATCCTGGCTATACAATTTCTTGGCCTACAACAAAAAGGAGGAGGGTTATACAAGAAATAATGAAAATTCGAAGCAACGGACAATGTATCAAAAAGGTCACCTATTCCTGATGTCCCTTGGCCTCCTCGAGAGCGACGGAGGCGTTTAGGTCGGTCTCTTTCTCAATACCTTCGAATAAATATTTGAAAATGGCATCTTCCCCCCGAGAGATGTCCACGTCGGCAGCACCCATGTTCTGGGCATCCCTTATCTCCCCTGGAGAAAATGAGGGGCCTGATTCGAAGCCACCCCGAAACATTTCAGGCTCGGGCCCGTCATACTCTCCAGTTGAGAGTTCACCAGCACGGACTGTACCACCTCTGAACCGAGGCTCGAGGAATTCGCCTAAGACCTCTCTACGGGTCTCCTCAGCATGAGGTGGGTCGCATCGGCCATCCCGGCTCAACAACCTCCCACTCAACCTCACTCGAAGCATCAACGCTTCGCCGTACCCTTTGTGCCAAAGGACGATCGTCGTCATCATTTTCTTCGTCCTCAGTACGAACACTTGCAGCGACATTCGATGTCAAGACCATGGAAACGGTCTTGGGCCTTCGGGTCTTGATTTTCTTTGGCTTCGGAGATCCGGTTGACATCTCTTTTTTCCTCTTTTTCCCCTTGTCGGGTTTTGAGGCCTCTTCTTCACCAGGAGGAGGCGGTCTCATCGACACGCCCTCCCCGAGGCGTGCACATACATGATGTGTTAGAATCAATTCCACAAAGAACATTTGTATTAAATTCGATAACGACTGCAAGGAGAGCTTACCATGGTTCTTGGCCTACCACCCTGTCTTGGCCAAATCACGCCAAGATCGCTTGTTGTATAGAAATGCATAATCTATTTGTTTAATCCACCCCGGTAGGTTTATGAACCGCGCCAGGGAACCAAATGGCGGCTGCATAAGTAAAAGAAATCAATTCAGAAGAAGGGGAGGGAGCATTAAGATGTAGTCGAGGTAGTGACACTTACGCCTCATTTTCCATTCCTTCGAGAATGGAATTCTATCTTCAGGGACGATGTACGAGGTTCTCACTCTGACGAACCGGCTCATCCACCCCCAGTCATTGTCTTCATCGATGCTTGCGAAGAACGTCTTTGCGGACTGATGTTGCAGCTTAATTAAACCCTTTCGGAAGAGACGGGGGCTATACATCCTTATCAAATGATAGAGGATGAAGGTCATTCCCTCGATCCGGTTGGAGAAATATCAGAGCATATATACAATCCTCCAGAAGGAAGGATATATCTTACCAAGTGTCACTCGGTACTGACGGCAAAAATCAAGAATCACCGGGCCTATCGGTGAAGAAGAAGAGGGTTCCACGGGACCCAGAGTGAATGAGTATGTGTATACGCTAGGGAAGCCTACTTTATAAGTTGTTACGCTTTCCTCAACTTTGGGGATCTCTATTTGAACTGCCTCCCCCCAGCGGCAGTCTGCTTTTACCCTCTCCAGTTTGGATATTACGCATATATCGTGACATGGGCTCACAATGGCCCGGTGTGGAAAGGGTTATATTGATGGTAAGGTCAGAAATTGTATAAAAGTCACCAGGGATGCATTACTCGATGCTCGGTGGTGTTTTTTCTTTTCCCTTGGACATACGTGCAGAAGAAGAAGTGCCTTCTTTCTGAGGTACCATTTTAGAAGTCTTTGCCATAACTATAATGAAGCTTCTGAGAGAAAAGATGAAGAAACAAGCACAGAAGGGAGATGAATGCAAAAGAAGTTGGGAGATAGCTCTAAAACTTGAAATGATTGTAAAAGTATGAATGGCGGGCAAGTGAGGTATTGATAGAAGGATCATGGACAACGCTTGAGGAATAGAAAAGTCGAACCAATGACGGGTCGTGGGCTTCTCAAAAATCGTGCTGACAGTGACCTCTATGCAGTTTTTGGGTCATGTCATTTAATGCTTCGACCGAGCTGACGTCATGATGAAAGAATCATAGGGGAAAGGGTTCAAGCCCGTTTCTTATCGTTTCACTCTAAAAAATGCGGGAACTATCTGTATACGGCTAAAATCGGAGAGACCAATTTTATGATTGTTATGGCTTTCCACCATCCTCTTTCAGAAGGCTCGAGGCACAGCTCGAGGATTCGACCGCGAGGGTTCCTCATTCTCTACCTCGGGGTAGCACAAATCAGTAGCGATCCTAGACGAGTGGGATACTTGTGATGACCCAAGGGGTCATTTTATGAATTTAGACTCCGTTCTAGGCTTATTAGCCATAAAAAGGTTAACTTGAGTAGGAAAACTTAGGAAGACCATTGTTTTTCAATAAGGATGATTTTTTTAGGCTATGATTGATAACATTGAAAAAATTGTGATTAGATTCGAGCGGGTTAGAAGCAAATTCTAAAGGAAAGGCAGTGCTAGAGCAGTGAAGTGCTTGTTAGATCGAGGTAAGTGCTTGGTTTAACCTTGACTTGAGGGAATAGGAATCCCCAACTTAATTGTTATGTGAAATTGCATGTGTGTGGTGTATAGGTGAGGTGACGAGTATCTATGCACCACCAAGTTGTCTGCTTACATGATCTCTTCCCCGTTTCCAGTATAATTTCTTCATGTTTTAATTGTTTTATGTTCATTGTTGTATTTGTGGTTACTTGGCTTGGTAACTCATTGTTAAGTCTTTTTGAAAATATTATTGGAAAAGTATTAGTGTTTTTCCTTGGTTTATTGTGGTACATAATGATTGAGTGGGTTGACATTGTTTTATATATATATATATATATATATATATATATATATATATATATATATATATGTT